>RPOG01002011.1:92500-112562 GCA_008086565.1 Thalassoma bifasciatum
GCAGATACATCCAGAAAGCACAGAGCTGATTGAGGTAGCACAGAGCCAAGATAGAGGAGACTGAAGTCAGCTCTCGTTTGCTGAAAATGACCAGAAAGTAAACAACACTGGTGTATCTTGGCGTGCGTGCCTGTGTTTGCATGCACAGAAATGGTGTTAATAAGTTCATCTCCATTACATGTGAGATTTGAAACTGTTTTTGCAAGAAGTTTTCACACAAGAGATGTCACTCACTTCTTGTGCCGAGGACTGAGTCCATCTTTGAAATTCATAGAGAATTTGATCCATACAGGCTTACACCTTGCTCTCTGTGGGCTGTGTATATGCATGTATATGTGTGTGTTGTCACGTGTGTCTCTTTGAGATATGGTTGTATGTATGGGGTGTTAAAGCTCTATCTTAAGTGACATGGTGAACACTGATGACCCCATGGAGGTGTTTGTGCACATACCACAAAGTTGCAGGATGTTGCGGTCCAGCTCGCAGTAGTCCTGGTCCGAGACGTGGAGCTGCAACAGTGCATTGTGGGATTGTATAGGAGAGGGGCTGAGAGGGGGCCTCGGGTAGGACAAGTGAATTGTCTGGATTCGAACACATGCCACCGAGGCCTGGGATATCACACAGAAAGAGATGGAAAAAAAATTATCAGTCGTAACAATTATTAATTTATCCATTGTTCGATTCAATCACCAATACATCCTATAAAATGAATAAATAAACCAATGAAGTTAACAACGCCTGACTTTACACAAAAACAAATCAATCACATAGGGGATTGAGAATGTTGTATAAAAAGACAGTTTTGTAGAACGATTATCAATAACAAGATTTTCTTGACAGGCTCAATCTTAGGCAGAGGTGGGTGGAATAGCCAAAAATTGTACTCAAGTGAGAGTACTGTCACAATAGAATAATATCAAGTAACAATAATAATTACTTGAGTCAGAGTTAGCAAGTGGTCAGCAAATTCTTTTTAATCAGAGAAAGAATGTCAAACGGTCAAATGTCAATTAGAATGTGCTTTTTGTAAAAAATGTCACTTTGAAAGAAACAATAGTAAATCAAGGCAAATTTAACCACAAGAAAATGGTCTCAACAGTACAAATGTGAATATTTTATATGTTCTGTCCCAAATATTTACTCAGTGAAGTGACTGTTAAGCTTCAAACAGCATTGTTTCTGCCATACTTCAGGTAAATTAGTCTTTGTATTGTATATATTGTATTTTGACATTTTATGGTAATCCAGCCACTGACTTTGCCAAATATTTTTTAGCATAAGTGAGAGAAAAGGTGAGCTTACATGTTTTTCCAGCATGTCAAGATGTACTCCATCCTGATCAGAGAGTGGGTTACAGCTCACCTGCAAAACAAACACAAAATTCAGCACAGTTCAGTGATTGCAGAGAGCTGTGTTGACTTTGTGAGGATCTGTTGGTGTTATTTATACTTTTTTTTTTTTAAAAAAGGAAAAGGTTTGAAATAGTCCACAGTTCTGCATCTTTAATTTGCTTTTTTTCACTGAACTGAAATGTCCACGGATGAAAGGACTCACCAGTAAAACAGCAATGGCCTTGTCCCGTTCCTGGTCTAGGATGGGAATGACAACAGCTAAGAGAAAGATAGAAAAAAAGGACAAAAAGCATTCATTATACATATTGAATAGATGCAGACAAATAGACTCATGGGCCTTTCATCCTCATCCTTTAATTTTCTGTCTGCGTACTTCTGTTTCCATCTTCATCCTCTTTGCTCCCTCTATGCTCTAATGCTATTAGAAAAAAGGAGGATAAATGACCGTGGAAATAAATGAAACTCATGTTCTCTTGAAACATTCTCTTCTTCCATTTTTTTCTTTCATTGATTACAGGCACACCCTTATGGGCACAGAGAGTTTGCTGCATCTAGGAAAGACGACAAACCAACAAACAGTAAATACCACTGTGGTATAAAGCTTTTTCTTATTTCTGCAGCATCATCAGCATCATAAAATGTTCAGTGGTATGTAATGATTCGCAGAGTGCAGAGCGGTCATGAAAACATACCTGAGAACATTTCTGTGATGTCTTCTCTTCAGGTTACTCTTTCACTTCTACTTTAAAAGCTTTAATTTAAAAAGAACGCAGTCTTTCAATGGAAAATCGAGTTTTCTTTCCCTCATTGCAGACCTTCATTGTTTTTTCTTTTCCTGGAGCGGGTCCAATCCACGACCCACGCTGCTCTATATCTCTACCTCCGCAATCATAATCTCTTATTCGCATCTTCTCTCTCTGTGTCCTTTCATCGTTTGATTTTTTTTGTCTCCCACATTCTCGCGGCTCTCTACTCCTCTGTATGCATATACACGCTCGCACTTCCTCAAACACACTCAGATGTTGGTCCATTTTGTCAGTCCACAAGCATTATTCAAGCCCTTCTGTGTACAAACATACTCATAAACCAGAAGTACCTCTTCTGTGTGCAGGTAATGGTGCCGCCAGGTAGATTCTGTATTTCTCTGGCAGTTCTGGTGGTGGAAGGCCGGCACACTGACATCTCTTTAGCTGGTCCACGATACTCCTGAGAAACACACACAAAGATGAGTTGGACTTGTTTGAGAAGATAATCATGTACAGGACATTAATCTGACATCAATCTGTTTAACACCAGAAATACAAAAGGGAGGCTGGATTTTTGAGACAATTTCTACGAATGGAAAATCAATCATGAGTAGAACAAAAACAGACACCATGGTTTCGTGGACGCCAACCAAAACATCTTTGAACAGAGCTACTATACAGTGGGAGATTATGTGATTTCAACACAGCAATTTGTGTGTGTCTGTGTTTGTGTGTTGGCCCTGTGCGATACCAGGTGTGATGATGGCAGAGGTGGAGGTGATATTCAATACAGAGGGCAGCTTTCTTATGCTAAAATATGAGACATGGAGCTGTTTACTCTGGACTTAAAACAGCCAAAAAACACAAACACAAATCTTGTGCAAAATACATGTGCAGCAAAGTGACCTAGCTCTTCAGAGAATGCAAACTCAAAAATGAAACCAAATTATAAAAAGATAGAAATGTCACTCTTAAAGGATCAGTTTATTCTTTGTCTATGTGCTGCACATATTAATGTCCTGAACCCCGTAGCAGCTTTACACACACACATTCGGACATAGAAACACTTCATTACATGCTCCCAAAGCCTGAAATGCTTTTCAACAATTGTCGACTATCCTCTGTGTGGCGCACTGATTTATCTGTTTCCATTTATTTCACCTCACAGAGGAATACTCAATTTCTGTCAGTGATAAAAAACCCTTCTTATCCCATTTTACAATCATGGCTTATATAGCTGACCTTTGCATAAGGTCTTGGTATATGGTGGCATCCTTCCACAAACGCCAAATTATGGAGAGGTAAATGGTTGAAAAAAACGCCCCGGGGCATTGTGAAAATACTGTGATTTAGTTTCTCTGCCCACATATAACACAGCTTCCAGATCAGAACATTAAGGTTTGAATCTATAACTGTGATTGTACGACATGTAGGTTAAAGCTCGTGCTGTGGGCGGCATGTTTACAGTGCACTGGTGGCCAGTGACAACAGCTAGAGGTGGCAGTGATTGAGTCTCAGATTCTGATTATAAAAAGCCACTCACCAGATACAGTGAAAGTGTGTGTGGGTGTGTAAAAATCAGCCTGTGATTAATAGTCCTGGAAATGACTTTATGGCCGGACTGAACCAAAACTATGAGCTAAATTTTCCATCATTGCTTAACGTTATTAAGAAACACTGCAGTGCAAATGACTAAAAATTAGGGATGGGAATTGTTAATTTTTATTGGTACTGATACCCTTATTGATACTCCTTAAAGATTGGAATCCTTATTGATACCACTATCAATACTTTTCTGTTATTTGTGAGGAAAACAACATTTGTTATGAATAAAATACTTTATGCATTTAGTTAAGTTTCTTGCATGAACCGAAATTTAGTTTTTTTTAGTGACATTTAAACACACCATAGTGACCTTTGGATCAACTTTATGAAATGCTTTATAATCAACTGGAGCATTAAACACATCATCATCATACGCTGACTTGTGAAGTTTTGTTACCTAAATTTACAAGATTGCAGGCATATATTTACTAGAAAAAAGTCATAGATTTTCAGCAACTCACCCATGGCTTAATCCTACAACAGAGTACCCTGGCTGTGTACTACAAATGTGCTACGATGTCTGTATCTGTGAACCATAGACTGAAAAAAATGTAGACACCATGTCTCTCAGCTTGAGGTGAGGCTGCCACAAAAACTGTCCCCTGTGGTGACAAGCGACAGATTAGGTCAAAACGCTGTCTCCTCAGTCATTTCAGAGAGGGTGTGGCAAAACTTTAAAAATAAATACACCTCACAGAAATGTCCCTCACATCCATAAACTGCATTATGGTCTCACATGGGCAATCTCTGGCTGCACAAAGGTGGTGCGTGTGGCAGAGTTGTTTTGGCTTAAAAACCATGCAAAGATAAAAGGTGGAGCCACACTGCCCTCTCTATGTAAAGTCTATACTCTGGACTATGTATTTATTATTATGTGTCGAACAATAACTTTTGCAGCTATGAGGCTGTAGAGGAAAAAAAACGATTACAGAAGCTGTTTCGGCTGAAATTTCTTTCTCTCTCCCTCTCTCTGTACGTGTGTGTGTGTGTGAAGGTCCTGTTAATGGGCTTGTATGTATTGGAGAGTGGGCTGGAACGAGGCTCAAACAAAGTGGCCTTCTGCCTCTCAGATGGGTTCACTGAGTGTGTGTGTGGGTGTTTGTGCTTGTTTGTGTGTGTGTGTGTGTGTGTGCCAAGGTCTTGATAACAGGCTTATATAAGCAGGTGAATTGGAGGTAGAAGAGTAACAAAGTGCCCTGTAGCTCTTGTAATACTGCCACTACCCCTAGCCTGCATGCAGCAACAACAAATGTGAGTATATGAGCATGTGGGTGTGTTGGTGTGTGCAAACATGCGGTCTGAGCTTGTGTCCTTGTTCTCATATGTCTATGAAGGCATGTTAGTGTGCGATCCTGTGGTTTGTGTGGCAATGAGGTGTTGGAAAAAGCCTCCTTGTCTGACAAACGGACAGTTTCATCCATAATGTATTGTTGGTTTTTTTGCCAGAGTGTGGGCAGCAGCAGCAGCAGTCACACACACAGGGGTTGTAGAGCTTCAGAGAGCACTTAAGAGAGAAAAGGATCACCGAGTCTCACCAAGGGACCCCCGGGTGCTGTCACCTCAGCTATTAGCTGTGCAACAGCTTCCGCAGGAGGAGAGGGATTGAAGGTGAGAGAGAGAGAAAAAACGGTGCAGCTGGAAGGCCAAGGATGGGGGGATGAAGAGAGACCCAAACAGCCAGCTTAGAGCTTCATGGGAGCGGAGCAGGTCAAGAGGGAACAATAAAGGTAGGAAGGTGGAACAGAAGATAACAAGTGAGGAAACAAGATAATTTGAGAGACATGGAGGAATGTGGAATGAGAGGGGATAAAGGGAGAGTTTTGATGAGACTGAGAGACAAGGAATAAAAGAAAAAAAATGGTAAAATCATGAGAAACTTCTCCCTCTTTTTTTGATGATGTGTTGTTGCACTGAGGGGCTCACGTTTGTTCCTGTGACACCTGCTTCCACACAGAGCAGCCGCTGTTCCCTCATGTTATCACCGTTCTGCTTCAGTAAAACATCTGTGACTTACTGCTTAGATACATAAAACAACTCCAAGAGCACACAAACAAATAAACACACACACAAACACAGAATACACACCTGATCTTTCCCTCCGATGGCAGTTCATGTGGCGGGTCTTCTGATAGAAGCCTTGAGTCTCCCTCCAAGTTGTAGAAACATACACACTCCTGGAATAACACACACACACAGATGCACACACATATTGGCACATTCATTTGTCGCATTAATCAGATTGTAATTAATTTAATGAATGATGAGTCTCAGGCCCAGGCCTCTGTTCCTTTCCCTCATGCTGTTTAGCTCTGATGCTCTGAATACTAACAGGAAGCTTTTGTTCAAGGCAATAAATCAAGGAAATGTCAGTTAGCTCTTTATACCTATACAAATGTTGTGTGTGTGTGTGTGTGTGTGTGTGTGTGTGTGTGTGTGTGTGTACGTGTTGGCAAATACCGTGCTGGGTAGCAGCTCCTGTATGCTGTCTTGAAGGATTGCTTGCAGCGAACGTGCATCAACAACCGCCGCCAGCCGCAGCAAAGCATCCTGGGGAATGAGACAAACAGATGCCCTTATGCCTGTTTGTTTGTTTGTTTATGATCTCAATATGCGGCCTTGGCTATAGTTTCATCATTTTGTTTTGTTGGTGCAAGGTTTAGGTTTCAACAACTTGTCCCAAGATATTGTGTTTGGCAGACTGAGAAGGAGAAATATTGTTTAAACTGTGTCACACTAAGTAAACATACAGCAATCTGTGCATGTTGGAGGCTCTCAAAACTAAACTGAAAATCATCTGGGATTATCGTAGTTTGTTTCTTTGGGACAATCCAGGCTTTCATTTTGTTTTGGCAGTGTGAAAAACAAACACTTAATAACTCATTTAAAGAGTTTATACAATGTAGAGGATGCAGTTGATCGTGCATAAAAGAAATATTGGTTGTAAAAATTGTATGGACTACTTTCTCACCATGGCTGCACCCTGTAAAGATGAAATAGAGGCACTTAACTTGAAGTAGAGCAGTGGTCATCTTGATTACAGTTTGCCTCTGATCACTCTGATCAAATTCAACAAGAGCCAATCTATTTTTATCTGCTCTGATGGAAACAATGCCCTCCCACATCAAAATTCAAAACATGTGCAGTTTCAAAAGGCTGACAAGCACGAAGGATCACATCAAACCAACTAGAAGGAAATGATCGATGATGATATTAATTTGAGTTAAGATTCTGGTGTGCTGGTGCTAAGCTTCGTCCAACAATGTTAAGGCAAAACAAGGTTTCCCAGAGGTCACACTCCAAGAGAGGAGCCACTTCTAAACTGAGGGATGGGAGTAAACTCAACAAATGGAGAAAAGAGAAAGTCCTGATGTGATCACAAAAAGATAAAAGTCATTTTGTGAAGTTTCCAAACCTTTCACTGCTTCTTTGCCTCTAAACTACTGAGAAATTGCTGCATAAAGTGGGGCTGCTTGTCCAATCCTCTATTTTGAAAAGAAGAAAATGGCAGAAAACAGCAGCCCACCTTAATTGGATGTCAGTACGGTGTAATGTGGGGGGAGTAAAGGCTGACCATTATACACAAACCACTAGGAGCAGCAACAAACACCTCAGAAGTGGTGTTTTATCTTCAGCCAGATGAAGGCAGCTTGTTTACTTTAAGTGTGCTTTTTATTTCTCTAAAAGAAGGTATGGACTTGAATAAAGACATGGTTTGGAAACAGCACAGAAAAGCAGGAAAACAGCTGATTTGAGAAACATGGGTGCTTATACTCCGAGGTCATGCAAGATTGAGTTTATGCCTCAAGGATTTTTTTTTACTTTCACTGTCTACACACATTACACGATGGAGTACGGAACCACAACTTTATCAGATGAGCTCTTTTAGCATCCCAGCTGACAACTAGAAATTCATAACATAGGAATATTCACAATGTTTGCAGTCTACTTAAAGCTCAACCAGTGCCAGCTATCATACAGCATTATTATTGCATGTAACTGCAGTGTGGTGAGAGAAACTCACAGGCTCTTCTGAGTCTGATCAAAGCAGAGAAAACTGGAAGAAATCACAAAGGCCTAAGACGCTGCAGCTTTCTAAAACTGTGTGCTGAATATAAATTGGAAAGAGGAGGATAATGTTGGAAGTAATGCCAAATCATCTTTTACCATTTATTTTTATGACAAAGCTGTTAGTCACACATCCAAGCGTAAGCAGGAGCATCTCGTTCTGTCCTTTAACGCACAATGGCACAGGGGTAAAATCAGCTACGGGAGCTGCATGTTCTGATAGTGTGTTTATTTGTCACCCCTTCTCTTTTATTCTTATATAGCTCCCCTTTTTTGACACCCTGGTTTCACCCTGTCTTCTTTCCTTCACTTACACTCTGTCTTGACAATGGAGGACAAAAGAAAGAAGGGGAAGAGTCAGCTGGTGTGTGGAAAAGAGAGAAAAAACAAGGGATGGAGGAAGAGTGGGGCACTGTCATGCCCGAGCACTCTCTGTTGGTTATTACATATGATTAGATATGATTAAATGCGATTAGCTTTGATCACTCAATCAGCCTGCCAGAGTGCTGTTGTAATGAAGTTGGCTTTCTGCCAGCTCATGTGTGTGTGTGTGTGCGTGCGTGCGTGCGTGCATGCGTGTGTGTGTGTGTGCGTACGTTCGTGTGTGTGAGAGTTGAACAGACAAAGCAATTGACAGTGTGGTGCATCTTAAGTTGCAGATCTTGAAATGCCAGATAAATCTTGATAAATAATGTGTGATGAAAAGTTTACCTTAACTACAAACAACAAAAGTTTCTGGACCATCTCCTTCTTTACTTTGCTGTCAAGAATTTAGATTGGATGGATACTGAAACTTACAGTGAGTGTGTTTGTGTATGGTGCTCGTGTTACGTCCTTACTAGCAGTAAGATGTATGGCTCTGTAAATGTCAAAGCGTGTCACATGACCTTTCACGATGGTTACTTGCCATAAACTGTAAACCATCTGTTATATTAATTTAACTGCTTCTTCACCTGTCATTACATGCGCACACACAGCGATACACATCTGCAAACACACACACACACACACACACACACACACACACACACACACACACACACACACACACACACACACATATGACTCCTTGTTTGGTTCTAGCTGGTAACAGCTTTCTTATATAATTCTATAGCTCCCTCTTTTCTTAGATTTCTTTACACATTTCCATCTTTTTGCAATTTTCTTTAAATCTTCTTACTCATCGCTGTTTTGTAGTCAGCCAACCAAAGTCCAAAGTATTAACATTTCTCTGCCGACTACAAAAATGGTTTAATTTTCTCCAATGCTGTGTAGTCTAAAAGCTCCTCAAGGGTCACTGAACCAACCCTCCCAAAAAAGAATTAGATAGGGCACAATGTAATCTCTCAATTAGATTAGAACTGAGGCAGGTCTATAAATTTGAATGAAAGCATAACAATAACGCTCTTATTCTCCACTAATGCCATTTCAATTTAAGTGAATATGCCCGGAGCTTTTACCTAAATTGACTTGGGAAAAAAAGCTATGACAGACAATACAATGATCTTGCGGGAGACAACAAATCTTCCCCTGAAAATGAACACAACATCAAACAACATGACAAGACAGTGTGAGGAGCTCTTTTCTAGTAATATACCAGTAATTATTCGCATAAATTCTCATTAATACTCATTTTAGGCTGGACAGCTGGTGCAGTGGGTAGCTCTGTTGCCAGATAAGCTCCTGGTTCAACCCCCTTTCAGTGTACAGTTTGGATCTTCTCCTTGTGTGGGTGTTGGTTTCCTCCCACAGTCCAAAAACATATATTTTAGGCTACGCAGTTACTCTAAATGCGTATATTACAGCATAATGCAAAACTTGAAAATCAGACAATTACGCCATTTTTCACTTATTGGATTGGACCAATGGTTTGTAAAGGCCAGTCATTGAAAAATAAGTGTTTTTTGCTCCCGCAGGTACGTCTGAGATTCAGAGAGTTATAGGCCACACAGACTCATACTGTGAAAGTGCAATTTTTTTCTCTTTTCCACTTGTTGCAACCTTCTCTCTATCGGACCTTCACCTTGATCCATGTAAGAATTCCCTCCATTTGCCCTCCCCTCCCTCTTCCACTCCTACTTAAACTTCTTAATTTTATGTTGAACTCTAGCCTTTTCCTTCTTTTCCTTCTTCACTTTTCCTCTTTTCATCGTGCTGCAGTCTTTGCTGTTGTCCTTATCGACAGCCTCCTAATCACTCGCAGCTCTCTGACATTTGGAAGGGCAGCAGTGATCAGCATAACTAAACACAGATTCCTCTCTCTCTCTCTCTCTCTCTCTCTCTCTCTCTCTCTCTCTCTCTCTCTCTCTCTGTCTTTCTCTTTATCACACACATACACACGCATTTACCTTAGGCCCCTTTGTTTATCATCTGACATTTTGTCCATGACCCTGCTTTCATGAAAGTGGGATTTGGTATCACATTTAGCTATAATCTGAACGCCATGAAGCTCTCACAGCAGCTACTGTCTATCCCTGGAGTTATGACAGAAGTCAGCGCTCTGTAGGGTCTTTCATATCTCGGGCCCTCCCTCCTGAGAAAGAGTTTCCACGGAGACATCACACATCCTGAGCCCACTGAGACCANCGCTCTTATTCTCCACTAATGCCATTTCAATTTAAGTGAATATGCCCGGAGCTTTTACCTAAATTGACTTGGGAAAAAAAGCTATGACAGACAATACAATGATCTTGCGGGAGACAACAAATCTTCCCCTGAAAATGAACACAACATCAAACAACATGACAAGACAGTGTGAGGAGCTCTTTTCTAGTAATATACCAGTAATTATTCGCATAAATTCTCATTAATACTCATTTTAGGCTGGACAGCTGGTGCAGTGGGTAGCTCTGTTGCCAGATAAGCTCCTGGTTCAACCCCCTTTCAGTGTACAGTTTGGATCTTCTCCTTGTGTAGGTGTTGGTTTCCTCCCACAGTCCAAAAACATATATTTTAGGCTACACAGTTACTCTAAATGCGTATATTACAGCATAATGCAAAACTTGAAAATCAGACAATTACGCCATTTTTCACTTATTGGATTGGACCAATGGTTTGTAAAGGCCAGTCATTGAAAAATAAGTGTTTTTTGCTCCCGCAGGTACGTCTGAAATTCAGAGAGTTATAGGCCACACAGACTCATACTGTGAAAGTGCAATTTTTTTCTCTTTTCCACTTGTTGCAACCTTCTCTCTATCGGACCTTCACCTTGATCCATGTAAGAATTCCCTCCATTTGCCCTCCCCTCCCTCTTTCACTCCTACTTAAACTTCTTAATTTTATGTTGAACTCTAGCCTTTTCCTTCTTTTCCTTCTTCACTTTTCCTCTTTTCATCGTGCTGCAGTCTTTGCTGTTGTCCTTATCGACAGCCTCCTAATCACTTGCAGCTCTCTGACATTTGGAAGGGCAGCAGTGATCAGCATAACTAAACACAGATTCCTCTCTCTCTCTCTCTCTCTCTCTCTCTCTCTCTCTCTGTCTTTCTCTTTATCACACACATACACACGCATTTACCTTAGGCCCCTTTGTTTATCATCTGACATTTTGTCCATGACCCTGCTTTCATGAAAGTGGGATTTGGTATCACATTTAGCTATAATCTGAACGCCATGAAGCTCTCACAGCAGCTACTGTCTATCCCTGGAGTTATGACAGAAGTCAGCGCTCTGTAGGGTCTTTCATATCTCGGGCCCTCCCTCCTGAGAAAGAGTTTCCACGGAGACATCACACATCCTGAGCCCACTGAGACCAATCTTAACGCATCTTTTTGGCATCGACTGAATGTTTCTGTGTACAAGAATTATTGTTCCATTTTAGGCTCCATTAACTCAATTCAAAAGTCTTTAGGAGTTCTACATCTCTCTAACTGTGCTGAGGTGTCGCCTCTCTCTTACCCTTGTCTTAACTCTGCTTTGAGCTTCTTGTCTTTGTTTATCCCTGTTTCTGTTGCATCTTTTAAATCAAGATTTTCTCTCCTGAATGATGCACCATCTAGGAAACTTTCACTTAGTGTCTCTAAACCCGAGTGTAGGTTTCACGCTCCAGATGTTTGGACTCTGAATATTTATCCTCCAGCTGTTTCCTGTCACACAATGTACATGTTAACCTTCTCTCTCTCCCTTTGGACTCTGCTTGATTGTCTTCAGTGAAAGCTACCTGTAATATTAAATGAGTTAAAAAAAATCACTAAGCTAGTTTTTTTTCTCTTGGAAAGAAAAGATGAAAACGCTCTCAATAATTAACAATCACTACACTGTCAAAGGACAGAGTGGTAATTATAAGCTTCAATCAAGAGGACAGCTAAAACAATTACAGCAACCTGTAATTTTTACAAAGCATCACCATGTTTTCTATATCTTTTATCCATCCCCTTTTATGTGCATAAGCAGAAAGTTTTCCTCTCCTCCAAGAGCCACGCTCAATTTGCTCTTCAGGAAGGCACTTACGCCTAAAACATCTCTGTGAAGTTGCTCTGGAGACGGTGTAAAAAGCACAGAACATAGTGGTCAGCCTAGAGGTATAATGGTATGGAAATGAGATTACAGCAAAGCAGGATTTGACTGTTAAGCAAGAAAATGCCGACCTGCTAATAAATGTGAGGAGAGGAAGAAAAAAAGAGACAGGGCAAAATTTTACCCTTTCACTCAATCTTTTCCCTGAGCTTCAGCAGTCATAAATCACAGTTAATAGAGAAGGAGGCAGACGTTTGGAGCAAAACTCCAAGAGGACAACTCACTGAAAAAGCTTAATTAAGTCTACACGGACAGAGATGTAGCTCATAGGATAAAGTCAAATCTGCTTTGTGTAATGTCGAGATAATTTCCAGCTGAGCAGAACTAGGCCAGATGATATTTGCACGTGCCTTCTAAGATTTATTTAAAACTGCTCAGGCTCCATGGTGAGGAGTAACATTTTGGACACAGAACAATATAATGAGACTATCTGGTTTGGAGTTTTACTTGTATGTGAAAAACCATTTCATTCTATTGCCTGATTTTTGTACGTCATGTGAAATATTTCAAGCTGATTGACTAAATTTATTCTCTGCTCTGCCCCCATGTTTTCTGTATTTTAGTTCTCCAATATTGTGGCATAATTGCACAAAAAGTTTTACAGCTGTAAGATGTGGTAAAGATCTCTCCTCTGAGGGGCCCGCCATACAAATCTAGTGTAAAAAACATTAAGCAAGACGCAGAACCGAGCCCCTGAGGAGGGATGTGGAATATGCATAATGTCAGGAGATGCCATATCACATGCACCTGATAAACAAGAAGGGAGGAAAGTGGAGTGATGAGAAAGCAACATAATTCCTTCTGAATATTTAAGGCATGTGGAGATGTACCAAGTAGAGTAGATGATTTTAGTTTTTAGCTGAGGTGAGGACAGAAAGGACCTTCATTTGACCCAGAAAACAACCCGATTCCCCTGCTGTTCCATATTCATATTATTTTCTTTCATATTTAACTTCAAGCCACATCTCATGACCTTCACCAGTGGATGTGCTCAAGTGGCGGTGAGTTAATTTAGCTCGAAGTCACAAATTTAATTCTAAGGGTTTTTGTTATCTTAGAGGAGAAAAGTGAGAAAGTGGCACGAGGATAAAAAAAAAAAAAAGAATCTTTCCCTACATATGAAGAAAAGAAACAGTATTTAATCCTACTCAGAGGAAAATCGATGACAGCATCAGGTAAAGACTACAAACTTGGATTTCAGTTGTCAAGGAGACGATTTCTCCATGGTAACTGATGCTTCCATTGCAAAGAATGAACTGAATGTTGCTGATTGTTTAAAAAAAGAATGGTTGGTATGGTACCAACATGAACAGAGTAATACAGTTTGTCCGAACAGGTCTGCAGGGGACAGCATCATCAAGCATAAATGTTTGAACTGGGGACGGACGTAGATAGAGAAAGTACTGGAAAAAAGTGCATCAACCAAGAATGCTCAGGATGTCTAACGTTGAATCATTTAACTCTGATTTCAAATGGCCGCTTGCCATGGTGACAAAGACGGAGATCAACTCTATAGAGATTTGAACAGGTGTGAAAGCCATTGATGTGTTCGTCCATCTTTTAAGTGATGAGAAAGTGATGTGATGTTTGGTTTGCAGCAGGAAACATAACGCCTTTATGTTGTATTTAATAAAAGCTGGTTAGTAATTGTATTGTTTCCACTCACTCTGAGTCATTGTCCCTGTTGTCTTGTCGTATGTAAATTTCATTGGTCTTTGAGCATTGGGGGCACAGGATATGAGTTAGATTCCTTGTTATGAAACTAATAAAACCCTCTTGAGCTCTGAATTACTGAGTCACACTCCAGCGGAGGACAAACATACAGGATTTCTTTTTTCTTTACTCTAAAGTAAAGTAAAACTTGAGTTAGTTTTCGGTTTTGGTCTGGAGAGCAGATCTTTTTTTTAACTTGCCTTTCCTTTGTTCAAGATAACTTTTCATTGAATACAACATGAAGAGGTAATGTATTTATCAATATTTACATAGTGCTATTGTTTGAAATGTGACAATGATTGTTGGAGCATAAGGCTTTGTTAGATTTCAGTATGAAAACCATGAGGGAACATCCTCTGGATGTTAGATCTTGGCTTGGTTCAAAGAAACATTCAGATAACCATAGACTGTTATTTATACGTTTTGTGTCGCTAGGGTAGAAAACTTTATTAACTCAGTTTGTACTGTAGTTAAGTGGCCGGATTTAGTGCTACTCACAGCTCGGTGCTCTGAGACATGTCATGTTACCTTAGTGAATCAGTGCTCATCTACCGAGCAGAGCAAACATAACCTGGCTCTTCATTTTATTTATGGACTCCCAGGTTTGAACAGATCACTGCAGTATTACTGCTGTTTGTGGGTTGGAAAGAACAGTATGACAAGCATACAAGCATGTGTTTTTGCCATGAGCCTGTGCTCTATCACACTCCTGTTTAGCTGTCTTCTTTTCCTCTTCTGTCAGACAGTCCAGCTCCTGTTTTAGATATTACTACCAAATAAATCACAGTGATCATTTTCAGCAGAGGAAAAACTCAGATGTTTTTTCTCACTCCTAAACGTCACCAGCCTACATGATGATGTCATCGAGACTTTGGCATGAAGCTCAGATTAATTTAGATATAACCTATTTTGGTGCTTATTATTCCATTTTGAGTTGTAGATTACAATAAGTCATAAATCCAAAGATGAGACTTTTTCAAGGAAAGGAGGAAACCCTTTTGAGCTGAGAATCAGAATTCAGATTTGCCAGGTAGCTGAATGCTGTCATTTTAAATGTACCACAATATATTAAGACCTTGCCTCACCAAAGACCTGAACATGAGGATTAGCTTAAGGAGCTAATTGCAGCCTTCAGGGCAACTTCTTTCCTTTCAGCAGCACCGTTCACAGAGCTCTATGACGCTGTGATTTCAGCCAATCTGCATTTCAAGGGCTTCACTGTTTGACCTTGATCCAGCATGGAGAGGATGAAGGGTGCCGTCATCATATGTGTGGATGATTAAAGGCGTCCTTCTTTAATGTCTGTGGATCTTTATGTAAAATCAGCTGCTAAAGTGCTCAGACAAGCCCCCTGGGTACAACTCAGCAAATCACAAGCACGTTCACTGCTTCACCTGCTGCATGTTTACTGAGGATGGTTAAGCCAAGGAGAGACGCACTGTGGACTGTTTGCTCTTTAACATGGAAGCTAAGTGAATTACTTATGTAGATTGATTTTTTTGAGTCTGTCAGCCGCAACAGGCCGAGAGGAGCTGAGAAGGACGCATATGAGCGACTGAGCCTCTGTTTGAAAAAGAAAACACAGACAGAGGCAAGGACAAGAACACACACACACACACACACACACACACACATATGCATGAGGCCACGCAAACATGCACACACACTCATTATGTCCAGAGGGAGGCTGGCAGTGCTGCACTGGGTCCTGGTTGTTATTCCAACAGAGCTGAGTCTCCAGTAGCATCACTAACATACTGGAGACACATGCACTGTAGAATACAGCCAAGCCATGGAGATGAGCCTCTGGCATGCACACACACCCAGATACCCTAATCTAACAGAACATACGAACACACACAGCCATACATCACATCTCTCATTTACACTGTAAAAAAAGTGAGAGTAAAGGATTTATGAAGACAATTTGATCAATTTTGATCTCAATTAATGAAAGAACACAAAGAGAATGACAGGATAGAGAATTTGAAATAATATTTACTGCCTTGATTCTTTGCACACACATACAGACACACAAATAGACAGAGATGAGGGTGTAAAATGTTGAGCGATCCTCCTTTGATGATGATAACACTGACCTAAAACTGTAAGAAAACAGTGCTGCTGCTTAATCAACACACCTGTTCTAGTGCGTGTGTGTGCGTGTAGATCTAGACAGAAAGGCAGGAGTTAAGTAGCTCATATATTTCTATTTTGCATGACTCAATGGATGACGATGATGGTGATGATGATGATGGTGATGATGGTGATAATGATGACAGACAGAGGGAGTGAGAAACAGAAATTCAGACCCAAAAGAACAAGAAGAAAAGACAGGAATCGACTGATAAAACAGAAGACTAAAACCCCTGTAAACACATCTAGATTAGTGTTTCTCAAATTGTGGTCCAGGGACCACTTGTGGTCTGCCAACGGCCCCTAGTGGTCCACCATGACTTTAAGTAATTTAGGAAGGATTTTTATTGAGGAACATTAAAAAAAAAGAAAAGAAAGAAAGAAAGAGCAACAAATTTGTCAGGACTCACCAAAGTCTCCATGAACTAACCCCCACGTAATGTCAGTCAAGGCAACGCTTCTCTATAAACATGTGTCCCTGGAAAAATCCTCATGTATCGGTGGCTTAAGACAGGGACAGTAAAAAGAAAACCAAATGAGGAAGAGGAAACCTCTGACACTGGCCAGTAGAAGGTGCAACAGCAAGATGAACCAGCCGCAGTGAGCACAACATTAGTGCCAGTTCTGGTAGTATCAGTGCTAGTAATGTATATATAGGAGTTTATAATTCATCAGTTTGACATCGGGGTGTTGTTCAGAGGCTATTTAGCTTGGTGGTCCATTAGACTTTGGGGGGGAGAAAGGTTGTCCTTGAGCTAAATCAAAAACTGATCTGCAACTTAACCATTCAGGGCTAAGCTGTCCTTATTATCATATCTTTGTCTGCACAGGGGGATTGAAAGCATCTGGTAAAAATTATTTCTCTAAATTCTGTCGTTGTGAAACTTGCCAACCTGACTCCCATCCCTCATCATATGCATGAAACACATGCTCAAACATGGCCCTTGCAAATAAACTCCTGCATCTTCTGAATCTATCAGAAACACTGTCCACAAATTCCTTCAGAATAACAAGTACAAGCTAAAAATAAAAAACAGCCGGCCACTTCTACAAACAAGGCAATTAAAAGCGACACTCAAACAGTAACTTCCAAATTTTGAATGTGTGGGCAACTCGCTGTAGGTGGAGGTGAAGCTGAGGGTGAGAAATGACACAGATTCTCGCTGTGGTTTGTATAGTTGTGATATTCAACATTACAAGCCTTTTATTAAACTGGAGCTCCTTTCACAAAGTTGCGTATGCTTCACTGCCAGTGCAAAACAGGGTTAGCTTTTTTTTCTAGCCTTGCTTCAACTCTATCAGGCGCCCACTGGACAATTATNCTAAATCAAAAACTGATCTGCAACTTAACCATTCAGGGCTAAGCTGTCCTTATTATCATATCTTTGTCTGCACAGGGGGATTGAAAGCATCTGGTAAAAATTATTTCTCTAAATTCTGTCGTTGTGAAACTTGCCAACCTGACTCCCATCCCTCATCATATGCATGAAACACATGCTCAAACATGGCCCTTGCAAATAAACTCCTGCATCTTCTGAATCTATCAGAAACACTGTCCACAAATTCCTTCAGAATAACAAGTACAAGCTAAAAATAAAAAACAGCCGGCCACTTCTACAAACAAGGCAATTAAAAGCGACACTCAAACAGTAACTTCCAAATTTTGAATGTGTGGGCAACTCGCTGTAGGTGGAGGTGAAGCTGAGGGTGAGAAATGACACAGATTCTCGCTGTGGTTTGTATAGTTGTGATATTCAACATTACAAGCCTTTTATTAAACTGGAGCTCCTTTCACAAAGTTGCGTATGCTTCACTGCCAGTGCAAAACAGGGTTAGCTTTTTTTTCTAGCCTTGCTTCAACTCTATCAGGCGCCCACTGGACAATTATAACAATGCATATTTACCCTTCTCTTTCACATGTGCCCCAACTGCTTAAAGCCATTTAATCTTATTTTGTTTGATTATAATTTTTTTTTTGTCTAATGTATGACACTAATGACCGTGTTGCTGAATAGTGCTTCACAAATACCATACCAATACCACTTGCAAGGACTTATGTTTGGAGGAGTTTTTGAATTCACCCTCAGGAGGTTTTGACCTTTACTGGAGCAACACAGAAATGTTTTTAAGGCTGATTCCTATTTTTATTTTAAGCCCTGCCTGGCCACAGAAATACTAAAGCCCACAGTTCACGTGTTATGCTGTTCTACACATGGTGTCTCATTTTTTCACTGATATCTGAAAGCAAATTGTGGAGGAAATTTTGTGACCGTGCCACATTAGATACGGATATAGAAAAGAAATAAAATAAAAATGCAAGAAGCACAGGAGGTCAAATCAAAAGGTAGAAATTGATTTGTACGCTATGTTGTGATAATGATGCTTTTCCACTATTAAGAATGGATCATGGTTCAACAAAAATTATAATAATGAATAATCAAGCTCAGAATGGGGAAAAGTATATTTAAGGAGGATTGTTACAATATTCTATGAGCAGTTATAGAGGCATTATATTGAGGCAAAGGTGTATGACATGAAAATCAAACAGAATAAACACTGCTGACAAGAAATATAAATTATGATTACAATAATGGAGAATTTCTGTTACTAAACAGCTGGTTTTGTTTCTGCAATGATGTATCAATCTGGTAATAATGGGAACTCAATAAGCGTGCTGTGTTTAGTCATTTATTCCTGTAGATAAGTGTCAGTGTGAGTAAACAACTGAGTTCCTCTGCTATTTGTTTATGTCTTGTGTCTCTGCTTGTGTCTGTGACTGAGACACATCAGCCTCTTTTGTTCTACGTCTGTCATTTTGGTCATCACTCTGCTGAACACAGTGGCACTAATGTCTCCACAAGTGCATGTCACCATGAACCCGACAATATAAAAGCAATGATGCAGATAATGACAGGCTGGTGATGAATCTGATTGTTCAGCTATGGGTTCATCTTATAAATAAAAGTCATACGTTTAAATCATTGTTTTCAACATTCTATCTGTTCCTTGTTGATAGAGAGGATTGTTTTAAAACCTTTCATTATTGTAGTGCTTCAACTGTTTTTTTTACCTTTTCTAGTTGTAACTGTTGCATTTTGCATTATTAATTGCAAATAGATTAATTATTGTAGAAGAAAAAAATAGTTTTACAGCTTTTCTATTGCTTTTCTTTTGCTTTGTGTGCAAAATATTTGTAGCACAGAGGAAATGACTTCATTCGAGAAACATTCGTATCTCACTATCTAAACATCGTGAGTATGTCAAAAAGGCATAGACTTCATGTTATTATAATCTTTTATCCAGATTAAACTTGCCTCTGAGCTGAGGAACTAAAGGTTTGTGTGTATAAAAACATGCAAACTTGATAGCATGCAGGAAATCTGATGTACTAACTGGGTCAAATCAGCAAAACTTGACAGATGCAAGACTATTCAGAATATATGCAGATTATCAGAATGTGCACAATACTAGTACAAGGATGTTCAAATGTGAGATGAAGGAAAGAGAAAATCTTTTGTTAATATGTCAACATATTTTTTATGTCAGAAATAAGACAGTCGAGACATTAGTTATCCAGCAATGCCATTTTCAAGCTGCTGAGTGGCCTAAGGGCTTATCTCTTTCGGAAAAACTGCTTGCAACATTGCATTTTTTTGTGTCTGGATCATTCCAGCGCTCCAGCGCAGTTAGTGCCAGCGTCTCTCAGGGGTACTTTTTCTGGTGTGTTGTCCTAATAGGTGGTGGGCCGAGAGGAGCTATCGTGCAATTGAACGATCCCCACCGAGGGAGGACCTGATTTTTCGTGAACAACATCTAAATTTTCCAACAAATCAAACAAAATTTGTTGCTACCTCAGCTTTTTGCACATTTTCTGTTAATCGACAACTTTGTGTGAGCCACTTGCACAGGCAAACCGACCGGGCAGCCATCGTC
>RPOG01002012.1:0-112509 GCA_008086565.1 Thalassoma bifasciatum
AAAAAAAAAAAAACTAAAATTGGGACTGAGTCCCTGACAGCTCCCTCTACTCGGCGGGCTCCTTATGAGATGTTGATTGGCTTAGCTACAGTAGCAGTACTTATTGCTAATGGCATATGCAGGCGGCTGCCATTGGGTGCAGTTCCAGATGGCTCTCTGCGGTGTGTTCGACGCCACAGCCTTCTCCATGCAAATTGGTGGCAGAAGCTGACCAACATTAGCTCTTTATGGAAGTCGGATTCCATTAACGCCATTGATTACATTTTCGTCGAGTGCCTCAAACTGCCATTGCCCTCCCATCATCATGCTGTCCTTCTAGCCCCAGAGTAAAGCTGAAAAATGATCCTCGTACTGGGCACGGATGCAAATGGAGCCTTCTGGAGCCCCATTTTCTCAGCCTGAAATAACCCGTTAATACAAAGAAGAGTAATTTAATAAAGAGGAAGAATAAAGCAAATGGGCAGTAATGACAAAGTTGGACTTGGACATATAATGAGCAGATGCTGAGGCTTTCAGACTCTTGGGGATTGACATATTGCCAGTTAATTAAATGTGACCCACGACAGTCAAACAATGCCAATACGGCGACCGAGCCCTTCCACACTAAGATTAGATCGATCTCACCGTCCTCAATCAACATAGGAGGGAGAATTCTAATGTAAGCTGGTGTGGAAATAACGAGACACCGCTGCCATCACACAAAAGCGAGGATTACAGAAACCTACTTTCCTGATCTCCCTGAGGTCAGAGGGAAAGTAATTGCTGGACTTTTGCACTTGATAAAAAAACGAAGCCTGAGACAAATGGACGGCCGCGGTGGTTTTGCCTCAAAGTGAAACTAGTCAATAATTCCTCTGTTAATCCTTTCTTCGTGCTCTGAGATCTCTGAAGAAGGACTTGAAAGACAATTAAAAGGAGGTAGAGAGGGAAGGAGGTGGATATTTATTTGTCTCCGGAGAGCAGACCGAGAGGAAAATGCACTCTGTCGTTGCTGTTTTTCTTTTATTTGGGTTGAGATTTATAAGGATTTCTTTTGGCTCCGCCGTCGACATATCAAACATCAAACTGCTGTTCGCAAGCCCACTTTTCCAATACCTGTCTTAATGCTATAAGCTACTGTGGAGAGCTTGTTTCACTTTCTAATGACTGCAAAGTAGTATCGATTGCTTGGTATTTCTTTAAGTACCGCCATATTGACTCAGCTTATTTAACCATCCTTCAAAAACACATCTTGTTTTTGCAGATGGAGATAAAACTGCTTCAGGTTTGAGCATTTGGAATTCATGTGCATCATATAGAGAAACACATATACCAGGAAAATGGTCTCGAGAGTTTTCAAAGACTTTTACGTCTTAAAGGCAGCAGGCGTCTCTAACTAATAAAATAAACAGCAAAAACAATGTTATCAAGGTTTTGCACCATTCTCTCTCCACCCAGGTAGTTACATCACCCGTTCATGCAAACTCAATCCAAGGTCACATTACCTGTGGGTACTCAAAGGATTCTTTCCAGCCCTGGAAGTGTTTGCAGCCTCATTCTTGTCAGTTTGCACCCACAATCCATTTCTAAACCATAAATGTTGCTGGAGTGGAAAGTATGTTTTTATGACTTGCTGAGGAAAAACAAACATTGAATCTCAGATGTGTAGCAGGTGATAAAAGCATACAAAATGCTGATGTTCATTGAGTTCTATAGTTTCATTTTACACCCGAAGGCCACAGTCAGAGCTGATGCTTCAGAAATGTTACCACGCTTCATGGAGCGATTGATCAGAGTAAATATGTGAAGAAAGAGTCTGTGACATGTGAATCCTCCTTCAGATAGTCAGTTTAATTAAAAAGAGCCAAAGTTCCTGTGGAAAATAAACGTCTTAAAGTATAAGCTTATTGCTTTGCAATGACCCAAAAGTTCAAGGTGGTTCAGTTTCAAGAGTCTGAAAGAGACTTGGTTGATAGTATTGGATTGAAAAAACTAAAATTTACCAAAGGTCTGTACTAATTGAAAAGGAACACGACTTTCACTTAAATGTTTGGATGTACCTTCACAAACTAACTGTGAAATGTAACTGTTATTTTTTTTATCTCAACACTGAGCCTCGACACAAGAGCCAGATCATTTTTCACTTCCTTTTTGCCACATTAATCAATCAAAGCATCTTTGAGACATTGTCTTCTCAGTTGGTTTTTCATGCCCCTTGTGGGTAAAGTGATGCCTTTTATATGAAAAGCTACATTTAACTTTTTTGCAAAATAAAAACAATATTTCTGAATTTTTGATTGATTACGATTGTGTCTTTCTGGTGTTTCCATCTTAACTAGAATTGCATAAAATTCATGCACAAGTCTTCCAGTTCATTATTGTAATGGTTTTGAATGTTGCATATGTGCTAAGGTGTTTTTCCCTAATCCTTAACTGTGCCCCAACCCTCGGGCCCAGTCTGACATTATGTTTTTTTTTTTTTTCTCTTCTCTCCCAGTATTATCCCTAATTCCATCTAATCAAACAGGGCGCTGAAGATGTTACGTTTCTACGGGATGTAACTGAAAGGCAAATTCTTCTGTACTGAAACATGTGCAATGGCGAATCAAATGAATCTTGAATTCAATGTATAAATGTGGAGAAGGAGGACTACAACTGGTAGGAACCATGGATATCACAAACATTTTAAGAGCGAAACTTTCATTTTGATGGGCGTTACTGTTGTTGCTTTCATGACTGACCTTTGTAGTCTCAAATAGAGCCCTAGTTTTGTTCTAAATCTTTACTGCCTAGGCACCTTTTGGCCTTTTTTGGGCTGGACTTGTCAGAGACATGACACACATGTGAGTTAGTGATCTATTTAACTGTATAAAATCCAATGGCCATTTTCCACTGTACAGTTCCAGCCCTACTCGACTCGGCTCTACTCGGTTTGGTTTCCTTTTCCACTAGCTCGACTACAGACTCACGGTGGGCGTGGATCTTATAACACAGCTGCGCTAAAGTGCTGCGCAGAAGTGCGTGCATGTCATCTATAACATGACACAAACATAGTTTTGTACTGACATATGTGCCACCGTGGTCTTTAAAGGAAGAAAAAAAAGCTTTTAAAAGATTTCATTAAAGTAATACAGCGGCTCAATGTTGGGCGTCATGACAACTGAGGTAAACAACAGCCTTGTGCTGCTGCACGCAGAGGAAAATGAAGGAGCTGCTTCCTGACATCTACTCTTCCCTGGATCCAGTGAGATCACTTTAATTTTTGATTTTTGGGCCTGGTATACCAGGAAGTTTTTTTTGATCAATCATTCTTCTTTGAACTGGTTTTCCTTTTTGTTTCCCTTTGGATTAACTGATTGGTGCTTAAAGACTCTCGTGGCAGACAGATCGCTCCTGCGCCGACGAACTTTGATTTAATCGAAGATTCTTTAAACCGAACTATCTTTGCTGTTAACTTCTTTTTCATTTAAAAAGGACTTTTAACTTATTTAGGAATCATGAAGGAGCATTTTAGGGCTGTATTTTGTCTTCATTCAGTCTGGTTCTGTGCCGTTGGGTTTACATGTCATTAAAAACCCGACGCTGACTTATTCGTTTGCCTCTTGTAAGTGATTTGTACAGAGTCAGAAGCTTCGGAGACGACATTCTCTGACCAATGAGTGACCGGCAGTTCGACCATGTCACCTTTTAGTATCGGCTCAGCTCGCTTGGAACCAGGGTAGAGCAGGTACTAAAAACTGGTGTCTGACGCGTAGTACCGCACTAATGGAAATGCAACACAAACCGGGTAGAGGCGAGTAGAGAAGGGCCAAGACGGGTCAGTGGAAAAGGGTAATAAAACACAACACACAAACCATCAGGAACTATGCTTTTTCTTCTTGCTCGCACCAAAGTTTACAATTGAGTGAGAAACTTCAGACACAATCCAGAGCAGATAAACAGTTTTGCTTCTTCCACGAGGGGTAAAGTGAAATAAGAGTTTCAGAAGCTTTTAGTTCCACAACACAAACAGGAAACAAACTCTGGGGTGTAAATGCAGCACTGGGGCTTTCCCACCATCCTTCCCTCTTCTCTACAAAGACCTTTTTGTCCTGCATAATTCCTCACTTGACTTTAACAGCATATGAAATCCCTAACCACGGGGAGGTGCCCTGGAAAAAGATGGTACCAGCCCTGCAGAGCATAATGTGGTGGGTTACAGACTAAGCTGCAGCATTTGATGCCTTCAAACTGAGAGTCTCCCCCAAATTGTACAGCTTTTCATTTTCCCCAGACCAAACAAACCTCAACTCATCAAAAATCAAACACACCAGCGCACATGGAGGCAAAACAAAGCAGCTGAAAAAAATATGCTTTTTCCAAGACTGCTCATCAAATATCAATGAGTGAAACACAGGCAGGAACCTCAGGAGTGTGGACTGAAAGCCTCAAACAAGCTCGCAGAAGAATAAGCACTCTTCTTCTGCAAACTCTCACCTGCAGCACGGGCGAGCAAACAGCACAGGGGCTGCTTAAGAGAGCCGACACGTGGATACAGTGGACTGAACAGCAGCAGGTTACAGCCTGTGTCATCATCACAGTGTGGGAAAAAATAAACAATTAGAAGACTGATACCGTGCTATTGTCCACTGGGCTTTACATATAGGGATGAGTCACATGGAGTGTGTGTTGGCTGAAGATTTCCTGTTTTTTGTTGATGGAAAATCTGTAATTGCTTGAGAACTGGACCAATAAAACTGAAGGGACTTTTTGTGCTTTGGTAATTTCTACACAGGTCAAGATGTTGTGCATGGATGACGCAAATTTGGTGTATTTGCAGTGCTAGGCTTCTTTTGAAACGATTCTGGCAATGCAAGGGAGCGAACATGTTCGACATGTACTTCAAAACGCACACCTGTCAGTAAAACATCCCCACTACAGCTATAGTAACATCACGTTTAAAGTCTGAAACACACTAAATGTTTGTCGCTGTTCTTAAATGTCACCAATCTATTTTTGTTAAATAAGAGTTCAGAAGGTTCTGTTCCAGCCCTGGTTCCTAAATGTTCACTTTAGTGATCAGGGCGAGACAAATCCATGTCTGTAGATTCTTACATTAGGAGACCACTCCGCCTCTGGTAGCTTCTGGAAAGAATAGTTTGCCAGCCTTAAAGCTTGAAGGAAACCTTGAGGTTATGGTGGCTTTGTTTATTGTCTGTGAAATCTATATAAATAACTTAATGAGTGTTGCCAACTCCTCTGTAAGGACGATAGCTATTGGCTGTCCAAGAAGTCCCTAATGAAACTGTTACCTAATTTTTATATTTTACATTTACATTTTACATTTTAGGAGAGAAGAACAATGTCATAGAGAGGCAAAAGAGAGTAAAAACAGTGAATGTGTTTTTAACAACAGATCAACCATGGCCACGTGGCTCGAGGCATGGCTGATGAACCTGGAGTTCAGAAAGCCTAAAGTGCAAAAATATGGGGATTTATTTGAGTTATGACATAGATATCATTGTGTTAACTATGTGATGATAATTCCTTGTGGTCACACTCTGCCGAGAAGAGAAATGGGCTAAAAATAATGTTGTAAATGGTGTAAAGACTGCTGACTTAGTTGGACTCTAGTTAAGTGCTCTAGTAGATTTGTTTGCAATATGCCGCCCCCTGCAGTTTGGGAATGGACGCCAACAGACACCATGTGGAGTGAAAAAAGTACACAAGCCTAATGCGTTCTTTCGTGCAGAGCTTGCATATGATTTTTCCATGCATCACGTTTGTGTGGAGGCATAGCCCAGCCTTACAGGTCACAGCAAGAGCTTCTTTGAAGAAGGCAGCTGTTACATTCCCTTGCAATAGTTTTGTATTGCCTCGCACAAATGACCCAATGGCTCAGAAGAATCAGAAAAGTGTTGCGAGAAAACACAAAAGTTTTGTGGGGAAACTAAAAAAAATTTGTGAGGGAATGCAAAGGACTTTTCAAAGAAAAACCACTCACCATGACACTTAAAGGGCTCCATAATCTTGTATAAGGGGCCTTAAAAAAGGGACGTACATGCACTCGCCTGCTTTGGCTGTAGCTGGGAGGGACTGCTGCACAGGTGAATGAGGACGACTTGTCCACCTGTGATTGTTTTGGAAAAGGGGAGGGGCCCAATCTCCAGAGAAGTCACTTGATTTGTCGCTTCTGTGAGAAAATTTGCTAGAGGACCCTTAAAAGTTGCTATGTCGGCAACACTGAACTTAATGAATAGAAGACCTGCTCTGACCTACAAAAAAAGTTAACTTTTTTACCTTAATACTTTCTCCACCGCTGCCTGCCTCTATGACACACATTGATGCAGGCACATGCACCTGTGCCCTCAGGCTCCTTCAGCCCTACAAAACTTGTGGTGGGACCCCTCTGCAGTGCATCTACTTCTACCTGTGACAGTAGAGCCTGAGCTGACCTGCAGATACAACATCAGCAGCTTATTATACATGCACAAGGTAAAACTGAGGGTGCATCTTTCAGAGTTATAGAGCAGGAAGCTATGACGGATAAATCTGTTTTCGTTATGGCGCTCGTGAAGAGTGGATAACTACCAGTCCCCCTTAGGACACCATGTTGTGAATGAGACTCTGATATCTAGTGTCGGGGTGTCTCCATTTCAGTCCTTGTGCGAAAAGCAAAAGAACAAACTCCCAGAGGTGTGAGAGAATTATGCCTGAGAGGTGTTCAGAGACACAAAATATCCACAACTATAAGCTGGAGGGAGACAGAGAGTGAAAGGCAGAGAGACACAAAGAGACAGAGGGAATAAGAGGACGTATGAGGGCAGGCAGAGCTGGCAGACGGAGCATAACAAGTATCTCAGGAGGAGACACTCACGTCTCTGAACCGCTCTGATATTAGGAAGTGAAACGCTGGTTTGATAATTACAGCTGCTGGGATGTAAAATCCATTTGGGTCTGCCTCGGCTCATTAAGGTTGAAAACAATGAGAGCGGAGATTGAATGTTAAACATACTGTACTTTTTATATGTGGAGCCTAAATTACAGAAATGTTGTACACCGAAGAGCTAATACGGAAGAGGAATTTGTTTCAGTTCAATATTAAAGAGTGTTATTTCAGATCTTTTTAACCCTCTCAAGGCAGGCGCTGCAGATTTGCAACATGAGTTCAAAGATCTCTATGTCATCAACATGATAAATAGTTTGTTTCAAAAACTGTTTAAAATATTTTTAAAAATATATTCTACCACCTTGATGACTGTCTGAAGTTGTATTTTAGCCCATTTGAAAATGTCTGCTCTCATGAAATCATCCACTCACATAGTTTCAGAAAAATCATAGTTTGATTCTCAAGAGGTTGCAGCAAGAATAACAGATAGTTACTCTTTTGTCTGAACTAAGTGTTTTCAGCATGAAACAAATGCATATTTGCTAAAAAAAAAAAAAAAAAAAAAAACCATGAATAAAATAGTTTGCAAACCTGCCCAGTGTGTCAAATGTAATAAAAGAAACATATCATTAATAAAATGATAAAGCAACATTTTTTTGTGGATTATGTTAAAAGGACTAATAAATTTGAATTTTCTGACTGTTTTTTGATGGGTTGGTCTTGAAAGGGTTAAACACTCAAATGATTTATGGTGCATGCAGATATGATAGCAATGTTGTCTGCAATTTTAATTATTTCATTATATTGTAAAAAAATGTTTCAAATGCTGACTTCTAATTTAAATGCATTGAAACTCAAATTGTAGGCAGATTGAACTTAAACTGCTCATGCAAATTGTGTGTCCCACAATGACTTTACCACTCTTATTTTCCCCCTAATTTTAAACTCAAACATATGGTGACAATAAAGACAATGTTTGTATTTTGCATGAAAATACCAAAAACTGCGGCACACTCATTGTCAACCTCCTTTATTTAAACCCTGTCGCCACTTTAGATCTGTAAAGATTCAGATCTTGATGGAGGAAAACAAGAAGCAGAGATGGTCCAGATTCTCCTTCAGGCTACATTCTTGACCTTATAGCTCCTCTTAAACTCCATGTAACATATATATACAGAGCTGACCGTTTGCCAAAGGGGGAGCTGTTACTCAAAGCTTCAATCAGCTGATCACCGTACGACATCGGAGACCAGTAGCGGTCTGCTGAGAGACAGCTTGTCACAGCACAGCTCATGGGAGCTCACAGACCTCATTTGCAATCAGACTGTCAGGAGTTTAAGCACTTAACCTGATGGAGATGGTTCAACAGCTCGCCTATGGCTTCTTCTTCTCCTCCTCTGCTCTCCTATCCCCCTCTTTCCAACTCTTTCTCCTCATCAAAGCTGCAGGCTCGCCAATTTCATTTGTTCCTGTCTCTTACAATAATAGTAATTGTTTTAATCTCCAGGGCTCACTGTTTCCATCAGTTATCAGTATTTGCATGATAATAAAACAGACAGCCACTTTGCCAAATCAGTCCAATTCCTCTAAAATGACTGTTTTGGTATTATAAAGAGGGTTTGGATTGTTAAAAGGTTGAGCCATATCACTTAAGTACAGTCTATATGCAACACAAGATTCACACCCTCATGGCATTTCAGAGGCAATGTACAAATCTATGTTGCTTACAGGAATGCTAAACTAGTCTTCTGACAACTGTGACATTTTCTCAGCTGTCACAGCAGAAAGTAAAGTTGTAAAGAATATCACTGAGTGAATCTGTAGAAACTTCACAGAGGAGCAGTTTGGTGTTGTGGTCCCAGACTGAGGAAACCTGAGGAAACCTGAGTGACAGCAGGCATCTGCTCAGCTGAAGTGCCCTTGACAGAAAACTGAATCCCTCCTATCTCTCCGGGCGCTGAATTTGACCTTTGACCTCCATGTGAAAGTTAAAACAACATCTCTGATGGGGGTAAATACTGTAAACAAATAAACGGACCAAAGAACAATAAACCAGTAAACCGGAAAAGGAAACAAGTCAACATTCTTGTCCTGGAGTGAACCTTCAGCGCGGCTGGCAGTGACATTCACGTTCAGCGGAGACAGCTGAGCAGAATCACACTGAAACAGATCCTCTGTGACATGCAAATGAATATGTAAATGACACATTTTCCAGTCTCACATCCACTCAGCTGAATTAAATATCTGGTCCCAAAGCATGACAAGTGACTCTAGAGACACCGGAGTGGGACTTTCTGTATAGAAATGCAGCAGTTAGAACAGCTGTTTCTCTAGCTGGTTTAAAAAAAAAACTTGGTTGGGAATGTGGTTTGGAAGAAGTAGTTTGGCTTGGGTTTAAAGGACTACAGCAATTTATAATGTGGCTAAATGTTGGGGCAGGTGGTTGTCAAACTTATGGAGCGTTCCGGTGTCTGACGCACATGTGCCACAATCTGTAATTTTAGTGCCATGACAGGTGGTTTAAAAGGCAGAAATGTGCTGTAAGGCATATCACTCCTGCCGCTCATGTAAACATCATTAAGCTGTTTCACGGTAAAAGGATTAGACATGTATTTCATTGATATCTCTGAGCTCTGTTATAGACAAATGTCACAAAAAGACCTTGGCTGACTCATAAGTGTTGCTTCTTTTTTTCTCGTTTACAGATGCCACAAGACGTTTTGGAGAAAAGGCTCCTGTAAAATGGAGGTAAGACGCCACCAGCCCTTCAGTATTGTTGGTTTGTTGTGAGTCAGGCGGTAATCGCTGAAACAGATTGCACTTTTCTTTCGAAGCTCAAAGAGACTGAAAGAAGGAGCGAGAAACTGGAGCTGCCGTCTCTTAGTCTCAAGGAGATTGTCCTTCTGAGTCAAAGCCTGATTGTAGTTAGAAAAAAAACAACTGCGTGAACAACAATAACATGCCGCATCTCCATATTCAGCTCTGCGGGGAAAAAAACAGAGGCAATTTCAAATAAAATGCCATCATAGCATTTCTATCCTAAATGTGTGTTTACTTAAACAACAAAAAAGTTGCATTGCACAGGTTTCATGAATAAATGAAGTCAAGCACAACTAGAGTTGAAGAATAAACAGTGTGATACTGGAATAAAGAGCCAACACTTGATCATCAATATATGTGAACATTCAATACAGAAAACTTCAAGCTGACCATCTTTTCCTCTCCATTCTTGTACAGTAGAAACAGCATCGTGAATCAACTCTCTGAAATAATCCCTCAGAGCAAGTTACTAAAATTGGGTTTGTTGCTTTGTGTGTGTGTGTGTGTTTTTTTCCCACTGTGTTGAGAGTTTTTACATCAGTGCACACAATATGTTACGCTCTACTTCCTGTCAATCACCTGATACCCACAGGAAGAGCGAAAGTCTCTGTAAGCATGTGGACTTTACACAGTTTATTAGCACACTCCTGTTCTTATCTGGGACGCTGCTGTGAGCCGGGGGAGCGGAGAAATTAAAACTTGGTTTCGCTTCATTAAGTTTAAGTTCTTAGGTTCACACAATGATGAGATGTTAAAAAGGTATATTCGCTTACATTTCACATTAGTCACAGGTAGATCAGCTCTGATACACACATTTATGTTAAATTTGATTTTACTATGTTACAGCTTTTATGTTTAGTTGAACTGACTAATTCAAGACATTTGTTATCTAAGGGACTAGTTTGTTGGTTTATTGTGGATCAGACAAACCCAAACCAATATCTCTCAATAAGACTGAATAAACAAATTGATAAATAAGCAAAAACAGGACTAAAGGAGAAAGTTGAAAGTTTCTATTTTTATGAAATTTGTGCCCAAAGCTGCTGACATCACAATCTGCTATGATATGCTGCTAAAACCCACATATCTTACTCAAGCAAAAATTGTAATGTATTGCAGCCTTTAAACTTTTGTGGGGAGGTAATTGTGATTTTTTTGTAGGGAAGTGCAATGTAATAGGAGCCAATTAAAGAAATAAAAATGAAAACTTAGCCTTGTTGAGATTTCTTTTTGGCCATATTAAGTCATGACAGGTCAAAATTATTAGATAAGGAAGTCAAATTCATGACATGAGAAGCCAAATATATGAGAGAGACGAAAAAATGAGATAATCAAGTCATTGTAAAGGAAATAAAGAGTAGAAATTATGACATATTAGAATGGAAGAAATCTTAATCAGCAGTGGCTCTACTTTTGAGAAAGCTCTCGCTGTTGTTTAATATAGTAGAGAAATGGATTCTGAGTACATTGAAAATTGCTTTAAACATGCCTTTACCACAAATCATAAATTATTTTTTCTTATGGACTAGCATGGGACAGTGCTAGAGACGCAGAAACCACAATACAACTCAATGTTTCTACTTTTACTTTGTAATTTTGACTTGATATGTACAAAAGGAAAATCTCAACAACATCAGTTTTTTAAGTACATTTTTTTACTGGCAGGAATGGGCTTCAGGACAATAAGATACATATGCATTGAACAAAACTGGCTGGGAATGACAGTTACCACTTTGGGCGCCAAACCCAACACACACCAAAAGTTCCTTACAGCAGCTTTAATGAGTACTGCATCGTTTTGGCCATTATCTAACATTTCATTGATGTACACCCAAGACTAAAAAATACGATATGCAATCATTTCTTCGAATCATAACTTTGAGGTACAAAAATGTATCAAAATGTTATAGAACACCTTAGTTTTCTTCATGAACCAAATAAAGGGAGACCTTCATAACTGCAATGGAGCATTTGGTTTCACATACACTTGCCATAGGTTGAGTTCTTCAGGGAGCCGCCTGCTACAGAAAAAGCCAAAGTTAATCTAAAGAAAGATAGAAGTAATAACAGAGAAATGTATGCTAACATTTACAGTGTACCTGGGGATATTGTGACTGTGCCTGCCGTAGTTATTTTTGCTCTGCCTGCAGCTGCTTCACCAACAATGAAAGGCAGTCTGACTTTGGGGACTCACAGACGGTTGATTTGAGGTTTGTCACACTTGAATGAGCTTTATTTCCTTGTTCCACATAGTGTGCACTGCTGCCTCTGTACACACAGAAGTGGCGATGTGGTGCCTACTGTCCATTGTGAGTCAGATATTGTCCTTTTGAACTGGGTGTGAGGCCCTGTTTGGCTTGTCTGCTGCTATGCACCAATGTTCCATGTACAATCATGCATATTATAACTTTGGTATTTTCATATTTATATGTAAAATATGAAAATATTCTCATTTTCTCCAGGAGATGCAGCAGTCTGCCAGCAAAACAAAGCTGCAGCTCTGTATGTTGTTGGAGAAATCAGTTTGGACAAGGATGGAAATGAAAAATGTTCTAATCACTAATGACATTTCAGTAACAAACAGCCAGCAGATAAGTCTATAAAATGTTGACGTAATAATCACAATTTTTAGAGCTCAAACAAACGTGGAGATTTATTCTGTTGTTACACCATGAGCTAGATTTCCAAAAATGTTTCCATGCATGAAAAATTACCAAAAACTAATTAAATTTTAGGTCAAAGTCATTTTTACACCCAATAAAAAAAGTCTAATGTTAGAAAAGATTTATGAATAATTGCCTGGAAACTGTGTCAAATTTGTTTTCAGTATTGTATTAAGACATGATTTGCATTTTGAGAAACTCACAAGCAAATTTTTCTTAATTTTTTGACTTGTGAACACTTGACGGTTTAAGATAGTACTTACATAAATATACTTACACAAAAATGTTGGCTCATTCTTTTTCACGTTTGGCAACATAAGTACTCAAGATGAAAGAGGGGCTGTTTTACACTCCTCTGTTAAATTTAGGTTTTAATTGGTTTGTGTTGATTTTTGGACTTTGTGTACCAACGCCAGTTAAATTGGGGGTCACTACTCAAAAAGGTTGAGACTGGCTTCATTAAGGTATCGTATTACTGCATTTGAAATACAAATTTTAGTTATTGTATTTGTAGCAAAAAAATGAAAACAGTACCTTAATTATTATTTTCTCAGATTTTCAGTAAAAAAGTTTCTTTTAAAAAAGTAAATTTTTGTTACCTGAGTCTTTTTTCTGAAGATTGGTCTTGAGACTGGGGGAATCTTGTAGTCAGGGTCGTCCTATTTTCGGATCAGTATGGTAATCGCTTCTGTCAGAGTATCCAAAATGCTACTATTTGCCACTATGCAGGTGTCCAAAAGAAGCTCAAGCTTTGTCATGACTTCATTTGATGAGCTTTGGCAGCTGCAACTTAAAGAGATGAAATTAAATCTTCATCTGTCTATGAGCAGTGGGAGCAACAGCGTTTGGGAAAATGGCTTTAGGAGACGGTCAACAAATTCAGGAGTGTTACAGCAACTCTGTTCCTTGAATGGTTTCTGTGGCCTGGCTGTGAAGCTGGTAAGGAGGGGGCGGGTCTTGTAGTCAATCAGCCAATGAGTGGGAAGCTACGTTTTTGTGAATGAGCTGAAGCGGCAGGTGTGCGTAATGAACGCGCAGGAGAATCATACTGCTATTCCTCTGTTTCCCCGTTGAAATAAAGTTATTGTGACGACTTATGTGCCTAAAACAGTGGTGGCTGCTGGTCTTTCAAGGAGGGGAAGCTCATTTTCTTCCCAGCCTACATTATACTTATGCTTGTTTATTTATATGTAAATTCTATCCTCCATTCCCTAAAAAGAAAATGATCTGTGACCCTGTCTAACCAACTTGGTGTCCTTTCCAGGGACTTGACCAGCGTCCTCTCAATGACCAGCAGAAATAGGCTGCTCAAACAGCCTTCTCTCACAGTATTGGGGGTGTGAGACTTGAGCCGATTCAACAGGACACGCTGCTCTCTACACCTGCAGCTCCAGTGGATGTTTATACTCTGAGATTGCTGATTCGCTCATTTTGCTGTCAATCAAAAATCCAATCATCATGCAGAAGCCGAGCGTCCGGCCCAGCCCATAGACCCCCAGAGAAACTGAGTGTCCGATGGGCGGGACAAAGCACAGCATTCATCCAATGACCGTCCAGTTACGCGCAGTGGAACAACCCATTCTTCGCTTTCACATTGAACTCAACAGGTGCTGAGCGTCCGTCTGCGTAAATCACTGTGCAGCTGCGGGGATCAATGAAAACAAAGTCTGTTGGGTTTCCTGTGATAAGAAGCTGATTCTGGACAAAAGATGAACGCGTTTTTGCGCATTTTTAGTCAGTGTAAAGTACATATTTCACAACTTTTCTTTTTCTTGAGCAATCGCCACTGGACTAAAACAAATTGGAGGACTTTGTATTGGATCCCAGAGTGAGGTTGGTCCGGGAGGGACGCGTCATCGTGCCAGGTGAAGACGGCAACAGGTAAGGACCCTTTTTCCTTACCTCAGCTGGCGGCTATTTGTGCCAAGGGCAGCAGATGCCTGGAAGCTTTTGACAAACTGAGAAACCCAGGGTTGTGTTTGCTGAACTTGGTGAACTGTGATTTCACTGTTGTGGAGGAAGTCTCAAGACTTTTAATGTAAGTTGTAGTAGTTGGCTGTTGTTTGAGTGCAGAGGTGGATGTTTGCTCTACAGCAGGTTCTGTTGTAACCTCTGGACCAGTTACAACTTCAGTAGTAGAGCCCGACTGATATGGGATTTTTGGGGCCGATGTAGATACTGATACTGGAGACAGAAAGCTGATATCTGATATATCGGCCGATATCCCACATATGTGCTGATACATAAAATAACAACATCGATATACACAGGATATATACTCTACATGAACACAAATTGTTATAATATGACACAGCAAAGTTAAAACACTGTATTATAGTCTTTTATTAGAAAAGGGTGGACATGTGTATTAACAGGAGCGTTTATCTCTGTTTTGCAGAAAAAGCATCTTACACGACTTTAGAACGCCATATTATAGTCTTATATTAAGTAATCGTGGACGTGTGAATTAACAGTATCATTTATCATTGGCAGAGAGCAGCATCATTCTGACACAGACACACAGGAGCAGGAACGACACGATCTCCACACAGAAAAAAAAGTTTATAGATCAGCTACATAATGGCCTATTTTCATCAATCGGTGACATGCTATAATTGGCCCCACAGATTAATTGGTTGGGCTCTGTTTGGCAGTGGTTGACTCTTTGGTTGTTCCAGTGGTGGTAGGAACAGTAGCTTCCTTGGTGGTGGCTGCTGCATTTGTTGTGGCTTTTTATGTGACTGAAGTAGTGGTGGACATTTCTTTGGCAGGTGTGGTTGTTTTCTTTGCGATTGTAGTCGCTGTTGTCGGCATCTCTTTGGCTTTTATGGTACCAGGCTTCTGAGTAGTTGAGGCAGTGGTGGACTCTTCTTTTTGAGTTGTAACAGCTTCTTAGCTTGGGTTGTCTCCTCTGTTTCTTTCTGTGTGGTTGTACTTGAAGGGGCTGTGTGACCAAGTGTTGTAGTGGGAGCTTTTGTGACAAGGAGGTATCTACTTTTACATAGTCTGGGTTTGTAAATAACAACATCAACACTTCGCCAGCTTGTGTTATTTTTAAATCGTTGCTTAAAAGTCTGAGGCCAGGCTTTCTGTGTGCAATTTTTTTCTTTGATTACTGCCACATTTCTGCCATATCTGCCTTGAAAAGTGGTCATTGATCTTAATGGGACTAACCTGGTTATTTGGTGGCTAAATTAAATAGAAATAAGTAAAACATCAGCCATCAGAGGCAAATTATTATGGACTGTTGATGTTAACATAAAGAAATCTGTATTCTACAAATGCAGTTTTGATGATCAAGGTTTTATTTTTGATTAACAATTAATATGGTTTGATAGTGGCAGTAGAATAAGTCAATCACTGATTTTTAAAATTATTTTTGATGAAAAGGCACAAATTTAGAGGATGAAGTGACTTTTTTCAGTGTAGGTGTTCCAAAAGCTCTTTTTTTCAACAGCGCGTCATGTAATGTCACAAAGGGGACAGGTGTCCTCTGCTGTGGCTCGCTCTGTTCTCCTCTGGTTCTCCTCACACCACAGCTTCCTGCTCTCCTTTACCTGTTATTCCTCCTAATTGAGCCCTGTTCCTGCTCTTCATCTTATCTAAAAGTGTCATCATTTTAATCCTGAGGACCCTCATTTGTATAGGAATACAGATTTTCTTCCTCTTCATTAACAGCAGTGACAGTCTCATCCATGTTCATGTTGATGTTAAACTGAGGCGTTTTTTGGCTGATGTTTTTCATGCAGAAGTTAAAAAAAAAAACGAACTGAAACATCTTCAGCACACTCTATGGTTCACTAATTTCAAAAAATACCTTTGGAACATTATTGTTGTGCAACTTTCCTATGATTTTATTCAAAGTTGTGTTTAACCTGAACTCGAACACTTTGACATCTGAATAAGTGATGAGTGGTTGATAAGTGATTTTGTAAGTGAAATCAATCTTATAATTTTGCTGATGATGTTGATGTTTTTAATGATGTTTAAAGCTTTTAGATCTGATTCAATTATGTGAATTGTGATTCTCGTGTGTATTATGTATTGTTAAGTTCTGTGTTTTTTTTTGTCTTCTGTGTGGAACCCAGGAAGATTAGCTAGTCACCTTAGTGGCAGCCAGTGGGGATTCTTTTAAACAATGATAACAATAATAATAACCTGCAATATGCTCTTTAAATACAGTCAATGCAGGAACTTCATTAAGACGTCAACTGAGGTGATTAACCCAACTGAAAAATCACAGTTTGTACTGGGAATTGTTGGTTTACAATGATCTACTGTCAAAAAGCTGCTGTCCAATGAGGTTTGAAGTGTATGATACCCCGCTCTTCTTTCATCAGAGTCTTTGTGGAGGTGAAGCAGGCCGGAGAGATGTAAGACCAGACAGGATTGTACTGTGGAGAAGACCAGAGCAGGAGTGATGTACCTGATGCCTGAGGGAGAGAGACAGATAAAGAGAGAGATGGTCCGAATGTTTGTGGGAGATTGAGAAAGCAGAGTAGACACGGAGCCAGAGGAAACCAATTAGAGCCGTGATGGGCACTTAAATCAGCCTGTTATTCAATACTGCACTGTCTGTGTGGGAGTATTACAATTCCCTGAAGCTTGATGGAGTATTCCTGGTCCCTGGTCGACAGCAGCTTTAAAGGGGATAATAGTGATTTTTAGCTTTGTGTGTTGCTCTCACGCTCTCTGTGAAAACTGTCTTCGGTATTAGTGAGTATTTTCAGCCTCTTACAGCCACAAACAAGAACACAGCTGGTCCTGCCAGCTAAGCTGTGCTGTGACACCTTCTGTATATATCCACCATACAACACTTTTTTCTCTCAAGATAAGCTCTGTAATATTTCTTTTTTACCATTGTGAAGTGTTTCTTTTGTTGTATTTAGTCTTAAGACACATTAATGGAAGTCATATTAGCAGGATTTAAGCACAAATAGTAAGCTTGTGTAAAAGCTGTGGCAGTTCTCACCTTTCACTGGGTTATTGTCCTCTCGGCCAGTGGTTCCCAACCTTCTTTGGATGGGACCCCATTTTGCTGTCACAAATTTTTTGGGAACCCAGAGACATCTTTTTTTTTTTTTATTATTATTTTTTTTTGAATGTTTTGTATACTATGATGTAAATACAGAGTAGCCAGAATTTGTGCACACAGTGACAGTTGTATTTTTCCTGATCAGGTGATAGACTTGATTCTATGTGACCTTTCAAATAAAAAAAATTGTACATACCCCCATAGAGCAGAAAACACTTTAAACAACTGTAAACAAAGATGAGAAACCAACAGCCCAAAGTTCTGTGTTGAAATATAAATTGCTGCCTAAAATGCTAAAATACCGAATCTAGTAAATACAAATAGAAAACAAATTGCTTGGATACTAAAATACTAGATCCAATAAAATACTAAAATACTTCATAGTAAAATGCTACAAGTACTAAAATGTTTTTTTTTTTTTTTAAATTACTGAAGAAAATATTTGTATCAGTATTTTTTTAAGCGATTATTGGACATTTCAGGGGACCTCGTTTGGATTCTAGGCGTCCCCAAATGGGGTCACAACCCCAAGGTTGGAACCACTACCCTAAGCCATGGTACCTTAAAAAGTTTGACAATACATCAAACCTTTAGTGACAACTTCTTGTAACTTTTTTTGTCATTGAGTTTCTGTGCGCACCATGTGTTGCCTCTTTGACTCTCTTTGCAGATTTTGAGCTGCAATAAACACTGTAAATGCTTCTGTGTATGTAGGGGGAAAAACTGTTCAGTTGGGACTTCTCTGGTCAAAATAATCAATTAAAAATTTGGCTTTACGGGTCTGTTTTGGAGGCTCCCCGCCTTTCCATGTGCCTAGAAAAGCTTAAGTAGGGAAAGAAGCAACAGAGACTCCCAGGGATACAGAGCAGAGCAAATACCAGTAAAAATACACAACTAATGCTATGTGAAATGTTTTTTTCCTTTCCTCTTGTTGACATGTGAGTCAAAACAAATCATTTCCATGTCAGATGTGAGGAAAAGTTTTCCTTTTCTCGTTAACAATGTGGCAAAAATGTTGGTCTGAGGAGCAACTGGCCAAAAACTAGTTGAATGCAAGGAAAATTAAAATTTTTAAAGAGGGGACTTAGAGCAGTTTATCATGTTTTTACCAGCCAAAGGGGCAGATTTGTGTGGTTTGCCAACAAAAATGGCACTTAAACATGTGTTTTGGCTTCAAAGAAGGCACTTTAGCTCACATTTTTTAATAATGTCATTTCAATAATTGGGCAACAACATCCCCTAGCTGGAAATTTGAAGTGATTTTAGCAACAGCGTTAAAAGTTGTGACAGTTGTGCATGCATTTTCTTCAATGCAACTGTCCAATTTAATGTAAATTGCATTGTATAAGCAGCCCAGTGCTTTAACTGGACTGTAACTTAACATGTTCAATTCAATATTAATTCATCCCATAAGAAGACGGTTGAGAATCTATTGCCATCTTCCTGTTACTGTAGTTGATAGAGCAGCCTGAGGAGCTTCTGACAGATCTTGTTATACAGTCCAGGTAATAACAGCAGAGCTGGTGAGTTTTTCTCTAAGTTACTGATTCCCACAGGGAAATTCAATTCATAAACAGCAGTGACAATAGCAACCACGTAACAAGCTTTTACATTCATATTGTTCGTGATGTATAGTGTGTGTTAGGTTTGTAGTGATCCTGATTTGCATATAACCGCTCATCCACTCCACATGACTTTTCACGTTTTACTAAGGAGGAAATAAAATAAAGGTGTATGTTTATCTTTAAAGTTCCTTTGAGGGACTTAAACCTTATACTTCTTGATTGATAGGCCTCTCGTGAAACTCTTTTTTTTTACTCATCTAGGTCCTTTGTTGTGAAAAATCTTGATTAAAGCTGTGTATTTCTATTTTTCCTGACCCCCGACAGACATCAAAGAACATCTGTGAAGATTTATTTTTAATTATGTTGATGGTCTTATTTGCTTTCTAGGCTCATACAAAAACATTACTTTTAATTTCACTATGCTTCATAAACATCCTACAATCCCTCACAGGAGCTTTAAACAGAAATATGACGCTGTATTTGAAAAGTTTAGGTGCCTAATCTTCAGACTTAATTTATAAGCCATTCAAACAAATACACAAGCTGATATATCTGAGTATAGTATTCTGTGTTTTGATGCTAACTGCACCTTTAGTTATAAACCTCATAATGTGGAATGAATTCACTTAGATTCGATAATAAAATGAGAAAACATTTTCTTTATTGCCCCCCGCAGGAAGATTTCCTTGTCTTACAAAATAAAAGCACCCACACATACCCAGAGCTTAACAAAACAACAAATGTGATCTGCAGGAGAGCGAACAAATTAACTGACTGCACTCATTACTGCTGAGTGCCTGTACAGGAGTTTTAGTCAGATGCTATGTTAAAAGAAGTCTTTCATGTAAGGATAGGTGTTAATTCACACCTACAGAAACTGATGAGACTCCTTGATCCTTCAACTAATATAAAGGTGTTTGTTCCTTTAACGAGACAAATATAGAAGAGAAATTAAACTATATGATAACTGAGATAATGAAAAGCTTTGAACGAGGTGCAAGCTCTGCAGATCTCCCTGCGAGCAGAATAAACTCTGTGATATGTAGCACTTGTAATTACCTCCAACACTGATTTTCCCATTGATTACAGCACCGCACCCTCTCATGATAATACGTCTAATCCAAATCCAAACTGGTATCAGCTTTAATATTTACCACCATTAAAGCTGATGCACCCAATTAAATGTGTGCGACGTTGGGTCTGTGTTTGTTCAAGTGGTACTTAAATCCGGCTACACAAACACAAGCACACGCGCACCCTCCTTTTGCTTTGCCTCTAGAGATCAGGCAGAATTACTGAGTGTAAATAACAATGTATAAAGAGGGAAAGCTTAGCGTCCAATCATGTGAGATCTTGGATGGAGGGTTGTGAGGCTATGAAACGGACAAATCTGTAGAAAGGAACACAGCCAGCATCACTTTTTATGCACAAGCGAATTGTGTTTGAGGACTTAGTGAACACACGACTCCGTCAAATTGATCCGTTAGAGAAGCCAAAACAGACAGACGCAGGGGGCCATCGCCCTATTTCAAAAAGAGATCTTCATTTGTATTGATTTGACCGTAGAGTCTGCCAGGAGCTCTCTGTATCCCCTGTCATGCATTCTTACTCCTGTCCTCAGCAGACCTGTATTCAGGCACCAGGCGCTTTATTGCATGCTTAAGCGTGCACTTCTCAGTGATCAGCGGTTGTGTAACCACAGAGATGGGTGAAGGAATTGTATTCGTCTTGCCGCTCGTATACGCGGCAGGTGCTTTGTTAGCAGATGCCTCCTCACAGACGCACACGGTACACACCGTCCAATCATCAGCTACAGTTTCCATAATCCGCAGCAAAAAATAGCCTGTTGGGAGCTGAACACCTAGTGTGAGCCTGCACAAAGGTTTCATTGAGACGTTAGGAATGAAGTGAGTTTGGCTGAGTGCACAGCTGCAGCCATGTTTAATTTATCAAACCTGCTGCGCATAAAAAAGGGTCTTTAAATGTTATTTACTGATTAGGAGACCTGGAGGCTGCAATAGTTCAGGGTTAGCTCCTGTGAGGGGCCTTATCTGATCATGTGATACACTGAATTCACACTAATGGCTGCTTACGACTTACAAAAGTGGACATCAGGAAGATATTGTTGTTCTTTGTTCTAATCCGCTACTCTTAACATGTCTCTACATATGTCTTTTGTGTGGATTTCAATTAGGACTTAATTTTTAAGGGCTGGCAAAGTATTTAGACAGCTAAAACGTAATAGGACGAGCAGCTTCTATAATACTTCCCCCAAACTTCCACCAGATCTGTGCCTGGTCCATCTCTGCTCTTTACTCATGTTTTTGAAACTCCTTATTTCAGCGGCTGTCACTTTAAGAAACTTCATAGCACACATAGGATGCATTATCTCAGAAGTCACCAAACATTATGTTGTGTTTCTCTTTAGTCTTTCAAGGAGATTTCACCAGCTGGTTATGTCATGGTTTCAGCAAACATGCTGCTCAAAATTCCAGTAACTGAAATCATATGTTCAGGTGTAACTGTGAGTGCAAACAGCCAGGGTATGTTTTTGGGATATTTTGGTGCCACCTCAGTCAGGCAAATACTGTCACAGAAAAAACAGAGCCTGTGAATATGTACTGATAAGAATGATACAGCCTACAGAAAATAAACACTGCTTCTGTTTGGATAAAGCAACTTGTCACTACAAAAGCTAATCCGGCTCTGTATGGGGGCTGTAATGTGGTATCCTTGTTTTAGCATGGTTAGCCTTTGTTGAAACTGAATATCACACTCTGTAAACTATCTTTATGAGGTAATCAATCTCAGGCTGCGCTGGCGTTATGATCACACCATAATAGGGTTTATGATTCCAGCCAGTGATGACTCCAATGGTGTTGCACAGACAGATCAGACATGGTAATCCGGCAGAGTTAAGCCGTCATTATTTCCATTTTAATAGCCATTATTGTCATTGTCAAGGTTACAGCTGCAGCTCCGCTTGCTGACATTTTGTGTTTGCGAGGTGTAGATGATGCATATTCTCCCTTCGCTGCACATGGTTATTGGATTTCCAGACCATATTTATGTTTTTAATCCCCTGCGACCAAAATCACCAGAGGGAATGCGCGCACATAACCAGCAATATCTGCTGCTAACAACCGAGTCCGGTGAGAATCAGTGTCATTTTACCCTCAGATATATGAGCCGTGAGATAAACAACTATATCACTTTGTTTTGACTCTCTGAGAAGAAGATAAACTCTCAGTTGATTCTTAACTGCCTCAAGCGTTGTGTTCCTCATTACAAAGAATATATAAATGTCACTCTCTTTAACTACAACACGCTTAGACTGACAGCTGACTGATTATGGGGATTTAAATGAATCACTCATATAGAGTTTGAAGGCCTGCAATTTTCCTTTGGGTCTCACGAGTGTCTAACCTGCACAACTTTGTCTTTTGAGAAGTGCTGATAACAGAAAGCACTATGAATCTGTATAAATATGAAAATGAAAATTGGCTCTGGAGGTCCTACACTATTCTTTGAAAACACAATAAATACATCTCCACAGTCTGGGTAAGGTCTACTTAAAGGTACAGTACGAAGAAAAGGGAATATTTGGCAAATCTCCACAAGTTTCTTTGGCCCCTGAGGAAAAGAAGCTTCAGTGATGCTTGATCTATTTAGACTGGATGCGACATGTAGGTCGTTTAATGTTCAAACAGTCTGACTGACATATAGCAATTTCTTTTTTGCTGATGGACATAATATTTCAGCATGTCAGATTATTATTTTGACGTGTTGAAACGTTTATTCAAAATATCTGTAAAACCATTTTCCACATTATACAAATATTTCAACATGTCAAACTTACATTTCTGTTTTGCTGATATCACTAGTTGAACTACAGATATCAGTAATTCTCTTTCCACTCTTAAGAGGTATTATTACAGATATCTACAACTTAATTTCTATATGTTAAAGCCCGACCTATGAAAAAATAGTCCGAAAATTCCAATTTTTTGGACCTCAGATGTTTATGAACCCTTTTAACAAAATCCACGAAAAATATATTGCTTTATCATTTTATTCATGATATATTTCTTGTATCACATTTAACACACTGGGCAATTTGCATATTATTTCATCTATTTTATTAAAGTTTTTTATCATAGATACGCATTTATTTCATGCAGAAACGCTTTTTTAAAAATAACCATTTCAATGCTATTCTTGCTGCAACTTCTTGAAAATCAGCAGTGATTTACCTGAAAATATGTGAGTGGATGATTTCATCAGAGCAGACATTTTGAAAAGGAACAAAATAAAACTTCAGCCGACTGTAGTGATACTGAGGTGGTAGAATATGTTTCTAAAAATATTTTTAACAGGCTTTTAAATAAACAATTTAAAGGGTTTATAGGGTTGATTTCCAATTTCATTTATTAACAGTTGTGCTCCATCATATTAGTGATAGTGCTGTCAAATGATTAACAATCATTATCAGATTAGTCAAAGTGTCACAAATCAAGATTAGTTGCAATGGATTTTATATCATTCAGTTTTGATCCATATTAAGAGTGTTTCATTTTTCATGTGCAAACACTCAAGATTCATATAAAGGGAATATACTACATGCACCTAACATGCTTATTAAACACATTCAACAGGTCCTGTTAACAAAGAAACTTGCTTCTTGATGGAGTCTTGTACAATTTGTCTTAAGGGCAACTTGCAAAATCCATATAAAGCTAGTGTCCTTGATGATATTAGTGGCTGCAGTTTGTTGTAATCCAATTGTTAATTTAGTTTGAGGTAGATGGGCAGTGTGTTAGCAAAAGTGCTAGAAGAATCCCTGGCTGACATATGTTTTGTGTTAAATGTGGTACCCTACACTACGCTAAAAGTGTTTGGTGTAAAGAAAACTCCCTCCAGCAGAGTGTGCAGAAAACTTAGTGTCTGTTTTGTCTTGGTTTTTGTTTAGTTGCACTTTTGACTTGTACTTGAAAACAGTTCATAAATATTCAACAAATCCTAAAGAGATCTGAAAATGCACCGCCATGGCAGTGATGATGGGTAGCACCATACATATGTTTTGAAGCGGAAGACACGGAATATGGCGGAAAATGTTGAATATGTCATCGTTTCCCTACAACAGCTCCTGTCTGGCTCAACTCGCCACATTTAAAATTCTGTTAAATACAGATACTGAAGTCTCAGTCTCCAAACATGAGACGGTGTCAGAGGCAAACATAATCTAAGATATCTGTAATGGCATTTTTCATGTGGAAATTTCATTTTTGATATCAACAATTCAGTTTTGACCAGTTCAAAAGAAAATAGTAGATATCTCTAATAGAGTTGTTAGAGCCTAAAAATGTAGCTACAGATATATTGGATTGCGTTTCTGATATCTGAAACGCAATTTTACATATCTAAAATTCAATTCCAGATATCTGGAGTGCAATTCGAGATATCTGGAATTTCACTCTTACATGTAATAATTCCAGGTAAAGATATCAATAATATAATTTTGCCCCGAAATTCTACCATGTCAAAAAGCAATTACTGATATCAGTCTGTTCCCAAATGATGATCAGGATATCCCTTGTGCATGACAACACAAAAAAGCGCCGTCCTTGCTGTAAATTCAATCAAAGAAGCTTCTTTCTGTGAGGCAGCAGCAGCAGTAACCACTGATCCACAGTGCAGCCCTGAGACTCTTTCAATTTGATTCAAAATCAGCAAATGCCTCTGAAATAAGGATGAGTCATCCACATTTTTGTATGTAATCTGTTTTCATATTTTTCTTCATGTTTTTCAGCCTTTTGGTTGAGTTTGAAGATGGAAAAACCATCACAAGAATTGAAGTCAAGGATTTTTCAGTAACTGACAGATAAAGTTGAGGTTGTTGAATAGAGGAGCCGTGTTTGAAATCCATGTTTGTAGCAGATGATGTGTTGTTGGTTTCTTCTCGCTGGGACTTCCAGAAGTCATTGTACTGGTTTGAGTTGGGGTCAAAAGTTCTTAGATGTTGTTTTTAGGGGTGTCATAAACTTGGTTTGCAGATGGTAGAGCCACCACAAAAATTGAAGTCAAGGAATTTTCAGTGACTGACAGATAAAGTTGGCATTGTTGAACAGAAAAGCCATGTTTGTAATTTGTGCTTTTTGCAGATGATGTGCTGCTGGTTTTTCTAGCTGGGACTTTCAGTAGTCATTGTAGTGGTTTCAGTTAGGGTCAGCATTTCCAAAATGTTTTTAAGGGTGTCATAAACTTGGTTTTAATTCTTAAGTGCAGGTTTTGGAGAAAAACCAAAAAAAACATTGAGAGACTTCAAGTCATTTGATCATCATTGGGGCTAGGGCTGGGAGGTGTATCAAATATACTCAATATGTTGCGAGTTGTTGCACATGGGATGTATAAATTGACTATATTGCGACCATTGAGGATACATTTTCAGGTAAATGTTTTGAGACGTCTGTATGTGATTTTCTTCGTAGTTGCGTTTCTTTTACTCTCATGACCAAATTTTATTAATTTTATAAATATGATACATTCAGCCAGATTACTTAATCTGTAGGGTTTTCACAGCACTAAAATTTCAAACTCGACATCAATACCCAGGAAGATATTTGATACTCGATACCATTCACGATCCTGGGAGGAATTCTAAAATAAACGGACGAATTCGAAAAAAGGCATAAAAAAAGTTTCATTAACATGGAAAACAGAAACCTTGATAAATAATCAATGAAATGAAATTATCAAATAACCAGAAAATGAAAGACACAAGACAATCACGTTTTCACTTAGTGCAAGTAAATGCAAAAGAATTTACCCAAATATTTATAAATGTATTATTCTTTTAACTTGCAAAGAATCAAAACATCTAAATGTAACAAAATTACCACAATTGCAACACTTTTGGTTGTGTGAGGTTAAAACACTCAAGAAATAACATTGAGAACAATATTTTGAAGAATTTAACTGTAGAAGTTCATTTAAAATGAACATCACACAAGTGAAAAGCTGAATTCACCTCAGCTACACTTTTTTCTATCATAGTATCGATACCACGGCAAATTAGTATTGTATCCGGATACAGTGTTTAAGTATCGATACTTTTCAGAGTATCAATACTTTTGACAACCCTATTTATCTGAATGAAATATTTTACTGGAACTAAGATATATAGCTATATAAACTGTGTTTTGGAATAAAAGCTTTGTTTACCATAACCTGATTTTGATTTTTCCCTTTTTTGGGTGCAAATTTCTTAAATCTGGCTCAAAGATCTGGTTGAATCATTATACTGGTGTCATTTTATTAATTAAAGGGTTGAATTGAACATTAAATATGGTGATTTACAAGAGAAATCAATGTTGTGTATCGCGATAGAGCCAAAAAATATTGAGGTTTTGGTTTTATCGTGCAGCTCATATCTGTGGCTGTTTAATGTCAAAGTTGGCGGTATAGTCCTTTTGCTTTGTTAATCATGCATCATTTAAGCCACTCAGTTATTCCAACAGTTAAGGCTTTTTGTTTTCTGACCTTTCCCATAAAATAAGCCTTTTAAATATGGGTTTTCCATGTCGTGTGAACATATAAAAGACTATATAATGGAGCCCGTGTGCACACAGCCAGAAGGTTGTGAGTTATTGACAGACTGGTAGATTAATCATTATGCAGCCTGGCCCTGTAACAGTCTGTCAGGATGGGGTATATGGAGATTCTTTATGGATAATCATCAATTTCATGAATCATCCGGTACATCCGAGCGTCATGGTAACGAGCAGCAACACTTCAGAGTGACACCGCGCTGAAAGCTTCATGACGGGGTCCATTCAAAGTCATGCGAAGTGTTGGAGAGAGTCTGTTTTTAGATTTTCAGGTGTGTAGTTTCCATGCATGTTTCTCGCAGTAAAGATGTCATGTTGTCAGTGTGTGCATCGATGGGTCTCAGCCAATGAGCATCTGGTATCCAAAAGAAGCGCGTAACAGATGGCGAACCAAGCGCCATGAATCAAACCAGCAAAATTTTTTAAAGGTGTGTGATAAAGATTGTTATTAGAAACAGCATATGTCATTTCCTACTGGGAATGCAAATGTTGGGAAAATGAAGAATTTTCTGAAAACTAAGTAAAATGCAAAATAAGCGAAGACCTCCGGGGGCATATAAATGAACTAAAACTCTCCTCATTTCATCCCCAAACAGATGTTTTTCTTTTTTATGTTTACCATCCAGGTCAGGATTGATTTCACTGCCCTCTGGTGCATGATTACTGATGCACCACGATGCATCTGCAGTCTCTACGACAACCCCGCGCCTTGATATACCGCCAAACTCAGAGATTTCCGTGTATTTTGGAGTTCACTTCTGTACGTGCCAGCTGGAATGTTTCTGTGTGCACCTGCTTTAACTTTCTCCACCAAGAAAGTCTTCCTCACCGCTGTATCCTACTCCCTGCTGCTGCCGCTGCGAGCAAAATGAAAGTACTTTCTGCTGTCTTTGATGTAGACGTGGAGGCCTGTGATCTTACTTAGACTAATTAATTAATGACATTCAAAGCCTTTCAGTTGTCATCCAGGCAGGTTTACTTCATGCAAGAGAGAGTCTGCTGTGGAACAATCAGCAGCTCAGCTTTCACTGACTTTAACTGTCTCTCTCTTTCTTTCAGTCTCTTCCTTAAGACCTAGAAACCAAACCACAGTCACTTAGTCGTTTCTTTCTCTTTGAAGGAACAATTTTTTTTTCTTCTCAGACAGTTTTTCAGGATTTGAGTCACAAACTAGCATCAAAGCTCACACAACTTTCTCAAAGTGATGACATTTATCAGATGAAGCGCATCTAAGCATAAAAATTTCACTTCCTTGTTACCTGCTCACATGACACAGAACTGACCAATCAGAGGCAAGAACCTAACCCCAAGCACATTCAAGGGATGTAAACCTCCTAATAAACAAATATGTACTGAAGAAAGTTTGTGTGAATAATTCTCTCTGGAAATACTGAAAACATACTTTAAATTAAAATACATATTATTCAAAAAATATATTAACTGACTTTACTGTTAAAACTATCATATAAAATAGGGACGGTGGGGTTTAAAGGGTTAATAATCCTAGATTTTTTGATATTCAGTTATTGGCCATTTTGTGTTTTAGACAACAGATGAGCTCACCATTTGTTGGACCACCATAATCAATCCTTGATAATACAACACTATTTTCAGTCGTATTGAGTATGCAATTTTATAAGTCATCTGATTAATTATTTGACATTAAAAGTAAAAATAAATGACATTGAAATGCATCTCCATGGGTTGAATTTTACAGGCATGCACTCTTTAGTCACTGAGGAGAAACAGTCAAAACAAGGTATATACACAAAAAAATTGTAATTAAATGACTAATCAAAACAATCAACAGATTAGTCAGAATCAAAAATAATCGTTAGTTACAGCTTTAGTGGAAATACATAAACTATAAAAAAACATATCATGAATAAATGAAAATGGCTCATGTGTAAAATTTTTATCTTCAGATAAAAATTAAACTAAATGATGAGAATTCCAGAAACATACATTTCTGTGAACAAAATGAGCATTTTTGGAAAATTCCTGAGATCTTGTGAAGACCTCATACAAATTCTAAAGTGAAGCCTTTTTAGTAGTTTGATTCAGGTATTTCTACAACATGTGAATCTGTAGTACTTTGGAAATCTGCATGTTTAATATGAATATCCAGCATTGATACTTTATATCTGTGTTTTAAAATGTGGAAAAGTAGAATAACCCCTCTAACAGCTGTTAAAAATGAGGAGGCATCTTGGGAAGTTTTGATTGCTGAGTACACAGTCTTCAATAAAATAAGCCATACATCCTCATTGTCATCGTGATTCTGAATAAAATGCACGAAACTGTCTCTTTTCTCAGAGAAGCAGTGTGAGAAGAAGCGGCTGTACTTTGCTGCAGCTGCTGTCTGACCTCAACTGTTGAGTTTGTCTTCAGAAGATCATTGTTCTTCTTTTTAGTGCGAGAAGCTGGCTGCTTTTGAAAAGTCCCATCTGTTATTTAACATATAGAGCAACCACAGGCTATAACTACAAGCTTCTTTCTTGGAAAAGTTTCACTTTAATGGTGTTAATTTTTCAGCTTTTTCCAACTGAATTTACAACTTCAGTATTCAGGATGTAGAGGTTTATTTCACAGAGTTGTTTGAAATGTTTTCTCACACATTATACGATATTATATACCACCTCATACCTTGAACTATCTTTGTTTCATTTTTCCAAGAAAGAGACAAAGTGGCGGTGTTTGTTTAAACTGGTAAGAGGTGGATCAAAGTTATGGCAGAGCAAGATAATACTTTGCAGACATGTTTTTATTTTGTTTTACATTTGATCCACCTTGTTCCAGTTTAAATAAACACAGATACTCGCTTTGTCTCTTTTGTCAGTCTCTCTCTTATAAGCTGTACCATAGAGCGCCCCCAAAGGCATGGAGTACTTCAGTTTTAAGGTGAACTTGCAGCCAATCTGTTTTTGTAAGTGTTTTTAATTAAGTTTCATTGCGGTACTGGCTGCAAGTTTGATGTTCATGCAGTTATTTTGCTTCTTGCAGCAAAATTGTTTCCTTTGCAGCATGTTTCAGGCGTTATGTTTACTTTGGGTGTTTGCATTTGCGCTTGGATGTGCGAACGTTTCTGAATATGACGTGCATTTTATCATTATGTATGTCGTTTCAGACACTGTTGAGCTTTTGACCCACTGTAATAAAGTAGTAATGAATTGCGGAATTGCCCTGGGAATAACAATCGAAACATTGGGTTACAGGTTGTACCACTCAGGGTACTTTCTCTCTCTCTCTCTTGCTTTACATTTCTTTCTGTTTCTCTCTGTCACATATAGTTATTTTGCACCTTAAGTAAAATTGAGAATACATGATTAATGTAATTTACAGTGGCCCTGAGAGCTGACAGCACTGCAGCTTAAAAAAAACACATGCAAAAAGATCAACAAAAGCAAACTATAGAAACATCTTCATCAGTTTGACAACACTACAATTAACTTTTTCCTTATTATGCATTTAATGTCTTTTAATGTATTTTTTATGGAACTGTGGTCTGTGAATGGACATGTGCTGTGTTTTGTTTGTCACTGCACTGGCGCTTTCTCTGCAAATGAAGTTCCTAACAGATAAATGAAGTTTATTTGATTTGATTTGAACACTTTTTCAGCATTTACAAAAATGCACTGCAAAGACCACAACGCAACGCATTGAAAAAATGGGCTGTAAATAGACTGCAACACAGCGAAATGTGGCAAAAGATCTGACCACATGAGTAATTAATGTGTTTTTTTTCTATGTGAGTTGACTATCTCTTGTGGTTTGGCTCGATATGTTAATGTTATTGTCTTTATGTTATTTAGAGGATAAGAAAATCCGAAATATGGAGTCCATGGCTGTCATATAAAAAATGAATGGACTTACAGCAGCAACATGCAGCCTATGTAAACACACTGGTGGCAGCACCTCACACTGTTAATGATGGCAGCTTTACACTGCAGTGGCTGTTGGGGTGCATAAGGGCGAATACAACACTTCCCTCAGAATGTGTCGTCCCTGTTAACCCCCCCCTTACTTTTCTAGCGCGGGAGTTAAAGCTAGAGACGGCTGTCGTTTACCGCCCGGATGAGACCTAGATTCAAAGTGGCTTCGCTCTGTCAGACCTGCCAGGTGAGGGAGATGGACTCTTAGTGCAGCAGAAGTTGCAGCCGGCAGGGGTGACGAGGTGGAGCGGATAGCGGACTGACAGCTGTCATCAATCACTTGCCCCAGCAGCCAGATGCAGGTTGACGGGAGGGGGCACGTCGGCTGGAATGGCGATCCGTACACAGTTTACCGAGGATGTCTTTTTGCCAGCCGGTCTCAGGTGGAATGCTGTCTGTCATTAATCCAGCCGACCATCTATCAATCAGTTCCTCTTCCAGGGTCAAGCCTGCATGTGACATGCTCCATTTCACCGCAGTGTTACTCAGCTGTGGCACTGCTTCATTGAAATTTTCTGAGCCATCGGAGAAAAAAACTGCAAGCGCCCAACACATATCACTTCAGCCAAAACAAGAAGCACAATCATAGCTTACCACCTGAAAAGTTTCACTGACTTTATAAACTGTCTTTCTCTTAGCTTGTGGGTTTAAGACAAGGCTGTGAGATGTAGGAGAAAGGATTACAAAAGGCAGGTGAAGAGTTGAGAGAGGATAGACTGAGACGACCAGGAGCTAAATAATGCCGTCCAGGGCAGCTGGATGGACAAGAGAGAGATTCTGCTTTGTCTCGGAGGAATTTCCATTGGTTCGAGCCCACTGATGCTGAACACTTCAGACAGCTTGTGCTAACTCTGAGCAAATCTTGTTTTGGCTGCCTGCGCTATATAGGTAGTTCTTTCCATTTCCCCTGACGATGTGTATTCATGTTTACAGTCTGGGAAGCACAGCAGTGAAATACATGCATCCAGGGCATGAGAATATCACATATGAGGGAGTACAGTGTGCATTATAATGCAAAGCTGCATAGAAAACATCCATAATTGAGCTTTTTAATATCATAGACCATCCAGAAAAGAGGGTTTAATAATTAATCATATAGTTTAGACCCACATCAAAGTCTCATTCCCAAGAGCTCTCTGTCTGCGCTCTCACAACAACAACTTGTTTTCTTTTAATGGTCATATAGAAGGGGGTGGAAATGGAGCAATCACATGGCCTCCTGTTTACATTCTTTAAGGTTGGACTCTTCGGCGTTCATCTATCGAACATCTGTGTGTTTATACTGAAAGGTAAAGAATCTGTGCTCCAAACAAGCCTCCGCTTATTTACAGGCTTTTCTCATCCAATGACACCGCAACGCAAACATCCCCGCGCTCCTCACATGGTCGTGTTTGTTTAACACAGCTGCAAATATGCCGTTGATTACTTTCTTTGCCTGTGCTCCGCAATGGCGTGAAACACCATGTGCAGTCAGTAAAAAAACAGCCAGATGATCACCCTCAGGGCCACTTATCCACAAGCCTTTATTTATCTGAAATTTACCACACCTGGCCAGGTTTGTTGCGTGCTGTGTTTAGTGGGTTAGTGGAATAATGCAAAGCAGTAACAAGGGCGGTGAAGCAACGTCTCATTCGGAGCGCACTGGAGCTTTCAGTTTACAGAGGAGAAGAAGGTCAACTTCCATTTTACAAGTCAGGGGTGTATATATATCGGGTTTAAGTGTCACAAAACACCGAGGTGACAAGCTCTTTGGGATGTGATCAAGCGCAAATATGATTGGAGTGCAGTGGAGCAATGACGGAGCAGCCTCCGGGATGGGCTTTGATTATGCCTGAAGCTGGCTGCTAAATCAATAGAGCCTGACGCTATCACTGTCTGCACAACAAACAGCCCAGCTTTCATGTACCTGCCGTGTCTGGAGGCTGCAGACAATCTGTCCTAACTGACTCACGTGCAGCTCTAAACTCAAACATCCATTTATTTTTCAACCATTAGCTCTCATTTTGTTCGACTCAGTATGGACGTTTTGGCACAAGCATCTGCTAACAGGGTCGTTTTCATCCTGAATGTCGCACCTACTGGAGTGGAGGATTCACAAATGTCTCAAACAGACTTTAAATGTGCTGTGATTCTGCACAAGCATTCAGCCGTGACCAGGTTCATTAGCTGCCCTGGTGTGTTTGAGAACAAATTTTAATATCGCTGTCTGTTCACTGCTGGGTGACGACTTTGGGGACCCTTGAGCAAATTGGTGCAGAACACAGAACTGCAGAATGGCACACGTCTTTATTACTCTGTCCTCAGGGCAATTAGAGCATATTCACTTTCTTTTTCATTTTCTTGGTTCAAATTCTGAGAGAAAATGCAAAAGACAGCCAGGTGCAGGCTTCAGACATTGACAAGATACAAAACAGCTAAACTGGAACTCGAAACTCAATCAAATCTTTAGTTTTGTGCTCAAAGCACTTTTTGCAAACCAGGAATGAAAGGAAAGAAGACATTAATTTAATAAACTGAGCAGCCCGGTCAAATGAAAATGGTCCTCACTGTCTCTTTTTTCTGGGAAAATAGACTTTTCACAAAAAGTAAGGACATTTGTGTTTAGTAGATTGTCTTTTCTGTAACAAATCTTCTTGGTCACAAATCTTATTCTGTTTAAATGCCAGTTTATTTTCCTCAAAGTTGCAACCAAAGAAGATTCAACAGCATAATAAGCTGTTTGGCATAGGCAGGGAAGATTCGGCAATTTTTTCATGACCCCGACCAACACAAGACCTCTTTCTGCTTTCTGTCCCAAACACTTGTCCTGAAATTGGAAAAAGAGCTTTTTGGTACTCTGCACTCTGAGCCTGTAATCAGACCTAGAGCTTAAAGAGCTGGTGTCCTTAAATGTTTTTAAATCTAAAATTAGAAAAAAAAAACACGGAAGCAGATTCTTTCGGACGTTGATGTTTTAGCTTGGTGATTTGAGCAGTGGATTCACAGAAGGAATCGTAGATGGTCCTATTTCACCCCATAATGTTGTGTTTTGCTTATACTATACTTTGTCTCTTTTTGTGTTGGTAACCAAGTGTTTTTGCTGCTGTTTTAGCCAGGTCTCCCTTGAAGATGTTTTTAATCTCAGTGAAATCAACCTGGTTAAATATCGGTCAAATGACAAAAAAAAACAAAAAACGACAATAACAAATCTCAGTAATGCCCACAAATCTACGTTCCTTTTTAATGTGGCACCATGTAAAAGAGAAATATACCAATGATATGCAAATTGTTGAGAACAAGTATTCTTACAAGAAAGAAATAATCAACCCAACACTAATTCTTGCTTTTTGTGCTGTTTTTAAAAAGTAAAACTTTATCTGCAGCATAATGAGGTGCACTTTTAAAGGTTCCCTTGCAATATTTTCACAAGTTTGTGGTTTTCTTCTTCTCTTAGACCCATAATTTGGTGGATATTATGGTAAGCTAAGTAGCTAAGTAGCTTGCCAGCTGTGGTGTTTGTTTCGCTCACTTGACAGAGCAGGTGCTCCATACACATTGTTGTGGTCACATGGGTACAAGGAATCACCATTTATTTATTTATTCAATCACCATGAGGGGGCTATTATTCCTGGAAGCATTTGTGACCAATGACAGATCTGGACCAATTGTTTTGTGTCCACTTTTATCGTTAGATAGGTGAGTAACTACCCAATCTTAAGCTAAATGAGGAGTTCTATCTGTTAAAATGTTGATGAAATTCATATCTGACACATTAAATAGTCTCTGTTCCCATTTAAATCAGACTCATCTGAATTTAATAGGAACTTCATCAAAGTCCTTTAGGCCTTAGCAGAACACTATAAAGATGATGAACATGAATTATTGATATGAATGAAACTTTGCTGGCAGAATATGACTCCTAGGAAAGACGTGATATCCTACAGAGAGGATGTATCACTCTGTGGGTTTTAGATGATACTGAAAGTCGTGGTGTTGGTTAAACATGGCTGTTTACTCCATGTGCTGACAAGCTTTATGGGGATGCTGGTTTCTGTTTTCAGCAGGACTTGGCACCTGCCCACAGTGCCAGAACTTTTACTGGATAGTTTGTTGGCCATAATACTTTCTTGTTTGACTGACGAGCAAACTCACCTGACCTGAACCCCAGAGGAAACCTTTAGAGTTTTCATCAAGAAATGATAAGAAACACTAGACTGAAAAATACAGAACAGATGGCTGCCGCAATTGAAGTAATATGGGCTTTATTAACACCTCAACACTTTTATAGGCTTATTACTGCCATGCCACAAAATAATGATGTAGTAATTCATCGTAAAGGAGCCCCAACTCAAGTTTTGAGTGTTTAAGAAGGTATACTTTACAAACTTAAACATTTTTGCAGTTTAAATGCTCTTTTCTAACCTTGTAACTATTCAGAAAATTTGAGGTACTGGATGTTATATTTTTATAAGCTGTAAGCCCAAAAACTAAACACAAACACACTTAAATAACTTTCTTTTACAGTTTTACATTGACTTGTGAAAAAAATCAGGATAATTTAAATTTCTGGGAAGGTAAATTGAAGCTTTAAGAAGTTTCGGGTTTTGATTTGGCCTCAACACATGCCTTTATTGGCTTGAAACATCTGTTTAACAACTGATTCTTGAAGAAAAAAGACTGATCTGAGTTTCAGAGCAAGCAGAAAAACTTTAAACGGCATCCATCATCATCACAGTTCTGCACTGTAATAGACATTTTTTAGAGCTACAGATTACAGAACAGTGCACAGGTAGGAGAAGTGACTGTTGAAGCAGTGGGTGGAATAAAAGCGAGAAGAAACATTCATAAGAAGTCACGGAGTACAAAAACTGTCTCTGACTGGAGCTGCTCTTCTCTTCTGCTTCCACTGCCTCTGTTCTGTCTTCACTTTTAAATAAGGTTGAGTGATTCAATTGTCACTCAATCTCCTCTGTTTCCAGCCTTTGTCTCTCTACAGTGTTGTGTATTTGTAGTGTTGGTGTGCAAGACATTTTTGCATTGCAGTATATACTCGCTGCTCTTTGAGATCCATTTTCAGAGTCAAGAGAGGGAAAAGATTACCTACACCATGGCAAACTCTTTTTTACTTGATACTCTTGCAATTCCCATACGCAAAAGACTTAAAAAGTAGTTTGAAGAAGTTTGATTCAGGTATTTTCACAGCTGAATTCAATGAAAGCGATCTCTTGTACCCTTTTCCACCAGTTCTTGTTTGGTGCCAGTGCCACTGCGTAGTTGCTTCTAATCCCATTTTTCCTAAAAACCAGTTGGCTTTCCCAATTGGCGGGGAGCTCAGTTGGTTTGTCAGTTTGTTTGTGTGTGTCTCTCTCTTTCTAGCTCTGTAACCCCAAGACAGTCAAGGCAGATGTCTGTCTAACATGAGTCTGGATCTGTCTGAGGTTTCTGCTCATTAAAAGGAGGTTTTCTTTGCCATTTTAACTTGTTAATACACTTGCAAAGTGCTGTACTCATGGTGGGTTAAGATGAGATAAGTTCTCGTCTTGTCTTGATGTTGTGCCTCTGTTAATGAAATGAAATAGAATTTATAAACGTTAATCTGTTCATGTTTTGGAAAGTGTCTTAAATAATGTTTGTTATGATTTGGTGCAACGCAATTAAAGACTGATGGATTGTTTTCCCTGGGTTACAGCCTTCACGGGGGCCCTTCATATAGATGGCCCTCTGATTAAAATAGAAATAGAAAAGTAGAGATTTTTTTTCTGGGTTTCATGTGGGGTTTTTCCTTGCCCTCTGTCTGAAGTGTGCTCGTCTGTGTCTGTGTGTTTGTGTGGACGTAGAACAGCAGAACTGTGCTGTGTATGATACAGAGAGGAGAATTGTGAACTCAGGACCATGAAGCAGAAATGATCCCATCATGTAAAATCAGATAAATAACAAAAAGCCTTTTTATTCTGCTAAATAAAAGAACAAGATATAGACCTGATCCAGTATTAGCCTGTCACTGCATATGTAGCTGTTCCGGTGCTTCCCCTTATTTAACAGCCTTCAGGCAGGGGCGGCAGCAGCTGGGGTCAGGGGTCACAGTGTTTACACTGTTCTTTATATGGATGGTCCTGATAACACCTTAAAAAACAGTGATTTCTTGTGATTGGTTGTGACACTTGTGACATTTTTTCTGTCTGCTACATTGAGTGTACTCATGTGTTTGTGTGTTCATGTGCATCGGGGATGAACTCTGCCGTGCCCTAAACAGAGAGTAGAAAAGAACTGTGCACACATGGCAGAAATGATCCTGTCATGCAAAACAACATAAATAACACAATGTTTTTTATTCTGTTGAATAAAATAACAAGGTGTAGGCAATGCATTGCTGCTTTAATTTCACGTTTTTCTTTTGTAAGTTATTTTTGGGGCTTTTCATACCTTCAATGAGATAGAGAGTAGAAAGTGAAGGAAAGTGGGTGAGAGAGGGGGATGAAATGAGGGAAATAGGCCACAGGCTGGACTTGAACCTGGACCATCTGCTCAAGGGCGAACCTCATTGGGCGCGACCAATCCCGCTAGGCCATATGCACCCAAAAATTTTAAGTTTTAAATAAGAAAACACCAACAAAACAACAACAAAGTCTCTCGGCAGGCTTTATTTTTAAAAATGGCTGTTTTTCACAGCAGATTATTGGTCACATGACCCCTGACGTGGTCGGTGCTTGCTAAGCACCAGTTCTTAGCACCTGGAGCTTTGTCAGTAAAAACACAAAGAACCAGAGCCGAGTCAAGCACTGGCCTGGAACTGGCACAATCTGGGCAGAAAGTTGCGCATACCTACATTTTCAACCAACATATGTTTAACTACAGCACTTGAAAATCCGTGCTCATGTCCATTTCGTGGTTGTCTATTCTTCCTGATTTTGGCCCATGCCTGCTCTGAGGAGAGATTTGTGTGAAGGTTCATCATTGTGTCAAGTGGTGAAGCTCAGAGTCATAAAACAACAAGCGCAGTGACTGGGAAACTGTGAATAACAAGTTGTCATATCTGCCTCTTTTTTTACAGGCAATATCTCCTCTCCTTCATGGCGCTGTTTCATAGAATGAGTGGCTCCGCCGTGTTTAACGCATCATTTCCCTTCTCATTGTGAGCGAGGAGGGAGAGCAGGATGATGGGTGGGTTAGTGGCGAAGGGGAGGGGAGGGGGGGTGATGTCCTTGCGTTTTATTGCCCGGCTCTCGTCCTTCCAGCATGGCTGCTCCGAGCCGTGCCCTGGGTATTACAAATAAGCAAATGCCATTTTGGTTCTAACACTCAAGTGGCACGAGCCTTTCATTTCCTGTGCGACCAAAAAAGCCAGACAGGGGTCCAGTAAGTTTACAGCACTTTTTTAATACTTCTCCGTGAAGCTGTGAATCTGAGGGATAAGCAGTCAGCCGTTCACAAGAAACTAGAATTTGTGAAATTAAGAGTGAAGGATTAGATGTAGTTAGAGGAATTAAACGCAGCTTCACGCCTTCTTAGAGAAGAAATCGTGGAGTGCTTGGCCAAGTCTTCATCAAGATCACAGCGAATCATCCTCACTCAGCTTGATCCAAACTCCAAACTTGAAAACACGACCATGCCCTCTTGTGGTGCCTGAGTTTCACATTTACAGACCCATATATGACTGAAACTCTGAACCCTCCCCCAACTAAAGTTTGAAGCCGGCCTTAAATGAGCCATGACTGACCGGTTTTACATTCCACTTTAATTACAGATCGCTAATACGCGGCTGCCGCAAATTGTTCATAGCTGGGTAATTTTAATTTTGCCTTCTTAAATTGATTTATTTAGGCTTAATGAAAGTGTTATCTTTAAACGCACCATCATCACTGTAGCATTTCTTTACGGCCACACATCAGTGCAGACCAGCTGCCTTTACTGGGAGCGAATTGAGAAGAAGAAACCTTTAATGGCTTGGCATTAATATTCCTCTTTTATATCTCTGTTTTTGTTAAATCAATTCTCTGCATGCTCATAATCATGTTGTGCTGAAGACAGTTCAGTTATCATGCCATATGTAGCTCTCCGCGCACACATCTGATCTGGAATCAATGCCCGACTCCACAGTTAATTACATGACTTAACAACCACATGAGTAAGTGTGGTTTAAAAGGGCGGGGCTTAATTTGTCAGCTTAATTACGCACAGTTTTGTTAATAAATCCACACCATCTCCATACAGCAGTCTATCATCTGCAATGAAATTAAAACTATACTTTCACTTTATTCGTTTGTCAAGTCAGTTTATAATGAACAATGTTACAATCACTTGTTTAAACCTCGAGAGACTTGATGCTCCATGAGTCCGTTTGAGTTGAATCATTAAATACTTGAGTAAATGGTTATCATTGAAGGGTAACTAACAGTTAATGTGTTCGCAGATAAACACGAGTGTAGTTGGCTCAATAATATTGTCTCTTACACAGTGAAATTGTGTTTCATCTGCAGAAACTTAAAAGCTAAGTGCTTTCAGATATTAAAAAAAAGATTCTGTCTTTCTAGCCAAGCTAACATTAGCACTAGTTTAACTGTGTTGGAGAAAGTGGGGAGACATTTAGCTGCTTTTTTAAAGTTTCTCCAGGGGTTCGTTAGCTCTACTTACGAATTAACACTTGAAAAATTATGCAGCTTCAATGCTTGTGATAGACACATCATGTTAGCTTTTGTTTTGCTTGCTCAAATTACCGTTGGACATACTTGTACTCCAAAAATCCAAAAGGAGGAACCCCTACCTAAGCAAGCGTCTGAAGTGTCATTGTCTTGTTTGTTCATGTGTTTTGTGTTGTTGTGTTTTGTGAGGGTGAGTGGGGGGGATTCGAATTGTAAAAGCATTGCTTCATCCATCCGCTTTACAAACTTATGCATGTGTCATCAATCATTGTCATCAATTGTTATGTGAGAGATATCGTATACAGGTTTGAAATACATTTATTTACTAACTTACTAACTTACCTGGTCTCGAGGAGTATCAGGACCACTAATCTTTCTTGTCAGGCTTCTCCCTTATGGCTGATTACCAGGTTCCTCCTTAATGTGTTTCACCCGCGTCTTGTTTTGTGCACCCTCTTGATATTTGTCATGTTCCCTTCACTTCCTGCCAGATCAACACTTGCATTTACTTTGATTTTCTTGTGTTACCTTTGTTCAGATTTCTTGTATTTGGCCTGTTCTTCTGATTGAAGACTTGTTTTGGACCTGTCTGACTCCTGCGTCTTGAGTCCTCATGTCTGTGCCCTTGACAAGGTTGACAAGGAGATGCTGCAAGAAATACCCAGTACTCCAAGATGACTAAGTAGCTTTATAAATCAGACATCTTTCTATCACATAAACATAAAAAATGTCTCACAATCTGTATAATTAAAATAGAAAAGTCCTTTGCTCAAAAATGAACCCAGAACCTTCATTTGTGAGTGACACACAGGTGCCATTTTTGCAGACACGACCATGTCACGACCATGTCATGACCACAACAAAAAGAGGGGTTCTTTTTCTGCAGTTTGCCTGTGAAAGTGCATTTATGTTCCGGCATTTTCTGTGTGAGAGCGCAGTGTAGGCAAACAGTCTTTTTTTTTCTGTTTCAATCCGAAAGAAGGAGCATTCTGAGTTTTTCATGTGTTCATGCACAATAATTTGACAGGTACATTGGAATAACGGCAGTGGCCCAGTGCAGGACTTGATTACAAATATTAATAGTCTGTAACAAGCCGAGCAAATCCTGGACAATTTAGAGAGTTTTCTAAAATCATCCTGGACATAATTTTACAGAAAAAAAGGGACATGCTAGGGCAAAAGGGGGCGTTAGGTCACCCTACTGTTGCTTCCCTTGCTAGCATCACATTGTTATTGTTTGCTACATTTAGAGAATAAAAGTTCTTTAAATGACTTTGTCAGTCTTTGTCAGTAGCCAGTGGTAATATGAATAATTTATAGGACAGTTTTTGGGGAGTAGAAAAAAAAATAATTTAGTTTGAGATGGCAATAGGTCATGCTAACATAGTGCATGAACTGGCATTTGCGTAATAAAAGTACATTTCACCAGTTTGTTATATCAGTCAAAGCTGCAGTTTTGTAGAAGAGAAGACTAAAAGATCAGCTGATAAACTGCCATATTACAGGCTATTAGAGGCTTTTTCAATATTGTGATCTTTACTGGAAGAGTTTGTATATATAGTGGGATATATCTTGAAAAGAACTACTGCTTATAGAGGGCTGAAACCAAGTAGCAGCAGTTATGAGCCATTGTATTTCATGGCCGCTGTGAAGTGTGTGGAAACAATGGGGCTGAAAGCACAATTTATGTTTCACAGTTATGTTGTCTGCCCTTAGCAAAATGATGGTGGCAAACTGAAGGCCAGGCGTCTACGTCTTAATCTAAGTTAATCAATGTCACTTCATCATGGCGAGGACAAGCTAAGTCATCCCGAACACTTTCTATTTCCCCTCCTTCCTCTCTCTGCCTCTGGTATGACGGACAACTGTGACCCAGCACATGAAGCAGTTTAATGGTCTTCAATGAGATTAGACCGAACAACACGGGACGTATACGCTGTCAGTTTGCTTATGAAAAGGCGAGGGGTCGTGCGACGGGGACACAATGAAGGACTTTTGATGCAGAATTCATAAACTGTGGTTCAGAGTTTCAGGAAGAAATACACAGATATTTATACAGTTTTATGGTTATGCATTTCCAGCAAGATGGAAGTTGGATTAATCAAGCCTATAATACAGGCTAAGCATTTTTGTCATTTCAAAATAAAGCGAACAAATGCTTTGTAAAGGGAATAGTTTTTCATGGTTCCGGCTCTTAAAATATGCAGTAATTCAAACAAGGCGCAGCATGAAAACGACAGATATTTTCTACCAAGTTTTTCTTGTTGACATATTTTAATAAAAGCACACAGGAAGAAAAATCAAAGAGACCAACTTTTCATTTTTCTACTTTCAAACTATCAAGATTTGTGGTCCAGATGGGGCAAAAAGTTGAAGCCAAAAGCAGACACTGTCAAGTGAGTAAGTCATCAGGAAAATAACCCCATCACGAATCCAACGGCTTGTGTCGAGCACTCAACTGACACCTTTGATACAGTACAGCTCAGCCTTGCCTGCGTCATGCTGGAGTTGCTTTTACTCAGGCTGAGATTTCTGAGGCTACTTTGTATTGAGATGTTCTCCCTCTCCTCTTCTTCTCCCTATCTCTCTCTCTCGCTGACAGCAGACACATTGATGAGGACAGACAGATGGAGAGACAGAGGGGCAGCGCAAAGACGAGAGAGAGGAGAGAGGGGTGGGGGTTGGGGGGTGCAGCCCGTGACGACGAGGTAATAACTCCACACTCCTCATCTGCAGGAGGAGACATCAAAAAACCCTTGACTTAAATGAATTCTGACAGACTCGGGGTACAGCCCATCAATATCCTCTGACACTATTAAATCAGCTCCCAAAAAATGGAGCTGAACACCTGCTCGTAAAGCCATGATCCTGTGACAAAGGATTTGAAGCAGGTGAGGGAGGCACAAATCCCGAGGAGTGTAACTGGGGGACGAGAGGAATTTCTAAGTGAAAGGAAGCAGGAAGGGTGGTCAGGCTCAAAAACGAGACAAAAATGCAAAATACAGTCTTGGTGTAACAAACCTTTGGCTACATAATTTATAACAAAGTCTGGATAAAATTAAAACAGGAGGATGTTTTGAAGGAGTAACATCATGTCAAAAAAGGCCTCATTTGTGTCCTTGCAGCCAGAGCAAAGATCCTTCCTAAAAGATGATTGAACCAATAATGTCACAGGAGGTTTAATTTATCCAACATCCCGCAATTTATTTAAGAGAGACAATACAAGAAAATGCAAGAACAAAATGTTTTGTATTTTGACCACACTGTACGTCCATCCACTTTACAAGTACTTGTCCATCTCCATCGAGGAAATTTCATCTATTAGTCGTTCCTGGGTTACACCATTGACTGAAGAAAAGATGGATGGGTTGTCATGATCTCCTCCTGATGTACAAAAGTGAAGTCAAAATACACTTCAAGGCTGCTGTTGACATTTTTGCATCACTGGAGATAGATTAAGACAGATTAACCCTTTAGCTCTCAAAATAAATGTATGGTTCACTAAGAAAGTAGTTAAGAGGACCCCACAATTCAAAGGAGACCAGGTCTCTGTATTTACCTAAAGCAGGCACATCCATGTCTGTGTTATCTCCTTATGCTGTTGATCCTCTGCATGACCGGCCAAAAAGACATGCGCAGAATCAGCATGAGAGACTGTATGTGGCTTTTAGACTTTAATATTCTGCACAGCATCTGTTCCATAGTTATCTCTTTGAGATGAATCACAGTGATGCCTGTGTTTTCTATCTTCAGACACTAGGAGTTCCTGTTCGTCCACAGTTCTGTCTGAGCATCTCAGTCCAGCAGCTAGACATTGATGTGGGAATGTTCTGCTTGAAAAGGACGCGCAAGGGGGCAACGCTGCTGAAATGATGTCATTGTTGTCACGTTTCAAACAGTTGCTCTACGTTACTACAAATACATGCCTAACCTCATAGGTCAGTTGTCTTGAACAAAGAAAAAGTAGTGTTAAAAAGATCCAATCTTCATTTTCTTTTAAAGCAAATGCACACCTTAAAAATAGTCAGATCTCTACAATAAGCCCTGTTTTTGCCAATTGGTTTGGTTTGGTTTGTCTCAGTATGGCATGCATTTTGTGGCATTTCCTTTGACTAAAACCAAAATGAGATCCCAAATTACCAAACTGTGCCATCTCGCTTTTTGGTACCCTACTGTTGGGGTGCCAGACTTAGCGACTCGACCCTAGAAGGTGGAGCTAGAAACACTGCAGTCCCTTGATTGGTTGAAATCAAGGGACTACAGTCTAGCAGATGTCTAGCAATTTCTGATTTCATGAGTTGCTAGACGTCTTCCATTGTTGCTCTTGTTTTATTGGGTCACATTATTCTTCTTCATTGGGTTTATTTTGGGGTAAAATGTGTCACGCTGCTATGCTGTCATGCTATTACGTAGATGAAGTGGCATCTGGCTTGCACACTTCTGCGTGAGAAGGGCACAGTTAGTTGTGGAAATGCAAATAGGATCAGACTTTACTGATCTGACTTGTACCAAACTATACTGACCCATACTGGACTTTGGCAACATTTTGAAATATTTCCCTCAGGTGACTGCTCTTAATTGAAAGAGTATCTCTCAACGTGTGCATTCAAGTGTGCACATTCTCCTTCAGTTGCAAAAGATAACCCCCATAACAGAGACCTTCCACATTTCACAGCTCTTCCAGCTGGAGATGCATTCAAACAGACAGACGAGATGAATTTGTGCACCCAAGCAGCACTGATTGGAAGATTACGCAGTAAACATCTCAAAGATCGGTGCTCGTTGGCTGTGCAGAAGGACAGCACTGTCCTTATCATTCACTCTGCACACAAATCCAACTGAAGAACTTTGTTAGAACAGCAAAGGCTTGAGTCAGAGCACTTCATTTATCACTGTCAGAGGGAGTTTATCTCCAAAGAAAGATGCCAAGTCCAAGATTATATCCTTAATTGATGAAGTTTCAAAGACTCATAAAAGAGTAGTCATAAACAAATGGAAAGTTTTAAGTTACAGCGTCACTGTAGCACATAACTGCACCGCCAGCTTCCAGAAGAAAAAAAAGAAAAAACTTTACAAGAGCTGAGTTGTGCCCTTGCGGAGAGACGAAGAGGAGGAGGAGGAGGAGAGGGGGAGGATGGGCATGGAGCAGAATCAGTCATACAGACTGTCTATGCTGGACCGAGTCTGTAATGTAGATCTATGATACTGGACGGGGTCAGTGGAGGCAGTGGAGTGTGTTTTAGTGCACCATAACCTCAGACAAATGGGCGAGGTGGGCTAGTGCTACAGCCCAAAGACGGATAAAAAAATCCACCCTGCTCGATCTGACTTTCTGTTTTAATGTAGAGACCTGAGGATAAACCCAAGAGTGTGTTTTGCTTTTAGTTTCATTCCGTAATTTGCAGAAGCTTTTATAATCCTGTCATACTACCTTTTAATCTTTATTTACCTCAACAGAGCGCAATCAATAGTCATATTCAGAGGATTACTTGCAGATCACAATATATAGACGGCTTCTAATTGCCTGCATGTTGTCAGTCAATATGCTTTTTTTGTTCCCAGAGCTTTCACATTTCAGCTCATCTTGCAGACTTCCTGCAGTGAAATTGAGAGTTTAAACTCCTCAATACATCCAGCTCCAATAAAGGCCTCACGCCTGCGAGCGTATCATTTAGATTGACAAGAGAGGCAGAGGCATTTGAAGTGAACTTAAGTCTACCCCCTGCCCTATAAATAATATTTAATCCCTCTTTTGGCAGGGAGAATTGGTAATGAGTCCCAGAGCTTTTTTGATGCATCACATTGCCTTCAGCTACAGCTGACACCAATAGGATATAAACCAGGCAGCTTTCTGTGGCCCACAATGGTGAGATACGACGGCGTTTCTAAGATCAGATCAGATCAATCAAACTGTTGAAGTCTGGTTAAATCAGGATATTGAGACACACCAGGGCCCTTTTGTCAAAAGCCAGAGTGTGGGAAACGTTATAAAGCACCCTGGACCTTTGAGTTAGTAATAAAACTGGAGAGGTATTGGTTCAGATATTTTGAACTTTCAGAAGAAATGAGAGCTAAATATCAAAAAAAGACTCCAGTGAAGAGAGGGATAAGTGCGTAAGCGCATGTCGTTGCATGTTAATGCCAATGAAGCCTCTTTGTAATCTTGTTTTCTTTCTTTCTTTCTTTCGTTCCATATTTATAGATGCATTTCATGTCTTTTCTTTCATTTACATGTCTATACAACAGCCAGGCTCTGAGTGCTTTGAATGAGGATAATGTTCCAACAAAACATGTCAGCTGTCTGCTTTACCTGATGTGAACCAGTGAGTCCAGGCAGTTTGAATTTGTAGTATTTATATGTGCAGCTACATAAATGTGAATATATGTGTTTAATCAGCGGAAGTGTGAAGGATTTTACTGCATAATTCCTCCTCTCGCCTCCAGGAAAGTACCAGCCAGCCTATCCAGACCAGTAACATGCTTGTCTGTTATCCAACTATTAAAATGTGTTGCCAGCCTTAATATACTATCCTGCTGCTTTGCACTGATACAAAGTGAGTGTAATGTTACCTAAATGGTGGGTAAATAGATTCCATGGGGAATAATAGCCGTCAGCAGTCTGATCCAATAAAGAAGTAAGTGGAGGGAGCATGAAGGGAAGATGAATGAATCTTATTAAAATGTACTGATGCCTGGTCAGCAGGAAAATGAAGAAATAGCCAGACTGGACCACACCTGCAAAAAACTGACTGAGCAGGGTCTTTTCTGCTGTCTTGCTACATTTTACATTTCACCAGCTTATCAGATACAATTTAGCTGAATAAAACACTGATTATTTCAGCTTTAAGATCAAATACTTGGTTTTTGGACGTCAAATGTTCACAACTCCCAAAGGAACTAGACTGTCTCTCCAAAAAACGGAGGCCAAAAATTGAGTCTCACATCAAATTTCACACCAGAGACTGCGAAGGACAACACCGTGAATGCTCTATTCACCGTGAAACTGCTAAACTGACATTTAGTTTTGGCTTAAATTCTCTGACCTTTTGATGAAGATGTGTTTTTTTTCCAAAAAATAACTCGTCTCCTCGAGCTTTTCTTCAGCTAAAGTGTCTTTAACAAGCAGCAATTTAGCATAGCCTTAGTTTAGCAGAATGACTCAGCATACAGAAAAAAAGGCCGAGCTGCTGGCAAAAATACAGTTCAAGCTTGTAAGATACAGCAATGTTCAAACGATGCTATTATTCATTGGTTTATCATAAAAATGCAGAGAGAAAATGCCAACTCAGGGTTTTATTGATTAAACATTTGCTTAATAGAGGTAAAAATGTAGGGCTAAAGCTTCATAAATTAATTTTAGATTGGTGGCGGTCGCATAAAGATTCCTATTTGTACAAATAAGCAGCAATTAAGCATAACATTTGCTAAGCAGGGTGACTTGGAACAAGAATAACCAGCTAGCCCCAGGTAAAATTGTAGCTCAAGCTAAAGCAGTGTTTGGAATACGTGATTATTATTAGTGTGTTGCAGAAAACAAACAAACATTGTAATGTTAATTTGGGGTTTTGTTTACATGACGTTGGCTTAACAGAGAAACTGAGGGCTAATTTTAGCCAATGAGCTTGTCTAAAGCAATAATTAGCTTCTAGAACCTTCATAACTATATCATTTACAACAAGTTTGTACATGACAATTTGCAGCTTTACTTACAAATTATTACCTTAGTGGTGAAAGGGGAAAACAAGCTAGCTATGCTATAGTTTCACAGTCTAGCCTCCTCTTAAATAGTGACTTGTGTATTAACTTTTCCATGTGTATAAATTTGCAGCAATTTAGCGTCACATTAGTTTGGCTTAGAGTCTTTGCAAAAAGAGAGACAATTGGTTGTAGATTTTGAAATTAAAAAACCCAAAACAATTTAAGCCCAAAACAGTGATGGAAGTATGCTAATTTTATTATATTTGGCTCATTTTTGAGGGAATAACAGATGAGACAATGCTAGCTTGGGGTTTTGTTTACATGACATTGACTTAACAGAGCAACAGAAAGACGAACTCCAAGCATCGTAAAATAGAGCTAATTTTAGCCAACGAGCGCATCTAAAGCAGCAATACGCGTCTCAAAGCTTAATTTTTCAATCATTTTCAACTAAACCAAGTTTTTTCATTGCATTTGTAGCTTTATTAACATGTTATTAGCTTCGCTGTAAACCAGGAAAAGGAAAAACAAGATAGCTAGTGCTAAAGATGCAATTTAGCCCATGAGCTCCTTTCAAACAGTAATTAAGAGTGTGAATAACACCGCACGATCACTCCAGTTTGCATTTTTGTTGAATCAAATGAGTTTTTGACTTGAAGCTCTTTCTTCGGTGGCTATTGCTAACCTAGCAACCAGAACCAGGCTAGCTGTTCAGTGCTAATAATACCACATTTAACAATAGCATCTTCTCATCCAAGCCTTGTCATGAAACCGAAATAAGTGCATTTTCTAAATGTCACATTAGGTCTCTAATCTTGTTTTTGTCATCTTAGTCTTCAAATGGCAGCGTGTTAATTTAAAGCGTTTCTAATAAACAGCTTCTGTAGAAGTAAGATTAGCCTGTCTCAAACACAACATTATATCTAAATGTCATTTTTTTATCGTCGAAACAACACAGAAGCATTTTCTTTGTCGACACACAGTCAGTCCATCTTCAAAGATACACATTTCTACCTCGACAGTATCCTCAGTGGACCAGAATCCAATGCAGCCACCAGACATGTAACATTTTCTGTCGGCTTTCACCGGAGTTCAAAAGCTCAATGCTCTCTTGCTTTTTAAATGCTATTGCTATCAGTCTTGCTCTCTCCACCCACACGCACAAAGCCCACAGCTGAATGCAATAGGTTCCACGGCTGTTCTCTGGGGATTTTTAGAGTCGTTCTGGGCAATGTGGGAAATTGCTTACTGAAGGAGAAGCGGACGAGGTTGAAGGAAAATGTACACAGCCAAAATAAAAAATGAAATGGCACCATTTCCTGGGGAAGGAACACCTGGAATGCTCTGAATATTAGAGTCTAGGATGTGCAATAACCCAAGAGTACCTAAGGGTGGACGTTTCCAGTAAGTGCCAAACCCTAAGGAAAGTGAGTCGAAGGAGACAGAAGTCTATCTTGTTCCTTTTTAATTTCACTTGACAATCTGGAGTTTGAACTGGCTACTGGCTCTCCATTTATTAAACTACTTCTGTCCTCACAGAGATGATTGATTCCCATACTGAGAACTATTGTTTTCCTGTGTTCTTTCATTAGATGAGTATACCACAAAGGTCAGGGGAGACTCTCATATTGAAATAAAATAAAAGTCACAATATTTTCAGAGGCTGTTCAAATCCCAGGCTTACAGAGCCAATAATGCTTAAAATGACCTTTAGTGCCATGCTGTTATTAAAGCGTGAAACACATCTTTATGCTCTGCTACATTTAGAGCACATTAATTTAGCTGTTTGCTCCTTTTGCATTGAACATCAGTGTTGATTTGTTGGCTCGTCTGTGTGTATTCCATTTTTGAGCAGATTCAGCCTTTTACAGGGTTGTGCCAAACCCCATGAGGAAAAAAAAAAGAGTGCCAGTTTAGCCAAAATGCCTCCTCACATCTAAACCTGCTGTGGTGGGCGGCAAATCCAGGTAGCAGTTCTTTGAGTCATGTTGGGGAGCGCTTTTTAGTGCTTGCCAACAGACATGCAGGGTGTCCAGGTGCACAGTGCGCAGACACCCCTCTGAGAGACCAAACCTTCATTATTTATTAGGCTACAAAATGAAGCTGCGAGAGGGGGGTCACTGAGCCGTGAAGCTGGCAGGATGGGATGTTGCTTCCTTGTTTGCCAGGGATGCAGGTTGGAGCGTTGGGCATGTGCTGCATGTAGCTGCACGAGCGGAAGATGAAAGAGACGCGAGGTTCATTCCACCTACTGCGTGTGACAGGCCAAATATAGACTATCAGATGGAGATGTTAATTTTCAAGATGGCACGCTATTCCCTCTACCCCTCCCACCTCTTGCATCACCAGAATCAACCATTACTGAGCAATCTTCCACTGTCCTCTGCTTTTCCTCATAGGCTCAAAAAACGCCATCAGACTTCCTTTTCTCTTGATTGTAAAAAATGAGATAAAGAAAGCCACTTTCAATAATCTTTCCAATGAGATGACTCAGTTGATTCTGTTCTTTTGACTTGAGGTGAAATTGCATTGTTCCTCAAGACTGGATCTTTCTGTCCAATACTTCTGATAATGGTGCCCAATTTGCAGTTCCAACAAACTTCTTGGATGCAAACCTTTGAGTGTGAACATGTAATCAGTGTTTCATTTCAGACTCCTTCATACATCATACAATAGTCACCAGTATGAATGACATTACAGATACTTTTACCTCTTGCATTTTGTCATTTTTTCCCTCGAAGATTTTTGAAGATTAAATTTCACAGGGATGAAAGTGTTAACCAAATATCACCCATTATGACCAACTCAATGGAAATAGGCTGCAAGTTTTGTGAAATGTAAGAAAACAACAATTTCTTGGTAATGTTTCAAGCTGGGTTCACAAAATTACCTTTGTTATTGAGCATTGCAAGTCCCTGTTAAGTTTTATTGAACAGTGCAGGCAACCAAAAAAAACAACAACAATTATTTGAAGTCAAACAACAATGCATATTGCTAGAAAGAATATAATCTCATAATAATACAATCAATAATGCTTGATCAAACACTAATTGGATCTTACAGCATATTGGATATTTGATTGTCCACATCTTCTTATATATATGTGCATATACGCTTGTGTACATTTTTGGACATGCCTATATTCTATAGCTACATGCTTTAAGATATAAATGCCATAATTACTTGCTAAAAGATACCTAGATGGTGGAATTTATTTATATATTTTATTTTATTTGTTTTATTTTTCTTCTTTTTTTTATTGCATTGTTATTCTATATAGGTTTTTGTACGTATATATGCGTATGTAAATGCGTGTGGGCATGCACCGATGCTTATATGTATTTTTATTTTAAAGGGGCTTGGCATATGCTTATGTTTTCGCTTCATGCTAACTGGCATCTAGGCAAGGTGGGACTGGTTGGTGGGTGGGTGGGTGGTTGGGGGAGCGGGAGGAGGGGGGTGTCTGTGGTTGGGTTGTAAAATATTTGTGTTGTGATTACTCTGCCTAAGCTTTAGGACAAGAAAAAAAAAAAAAATTGATCACAAAAAGAATATAGTCTCATCAGATACTGGAAATTGTTAGCTTAATTTAAAAGCTGTGTCACATGCTGTTTGTATAAAGGGCTGGTGGTCTGAGGAACTTATCAAGAGGTGTTATAGGACCCTTCTTAACAGCAACTTATAGTGTTTAAACAATAGTTGAATTGCCAGAAAATGCAGTTCTCCAAGTGTCCACTTGGGGCTGGATACTGAAGCCAAGACGACCCAATCGACACCCATGTTAAGGTGCCAACTTTTACAAAGATAATAATTAAATTGTTTGTCTAAAAACATAGAATTACGCAAGACCAGAGCAGAAACCCAATGCACAAGATAATTTAAACCCCAAAATGAAGACAAAGTTGAACATGCAGATCTGATTACAGTTTCCTTTTAACCCTGAAAATGTCAAATAAAGCACCTGATGTGAGATGCAGAATAGTTAAACTGTCAGGTGTTCAAAATCTCTGCTATGCTCCCCTCACATTCACCGCTCCCTCTCTCTTGGTCGCTCGACCTGCACATCACTCTGCCCGACCCTGATAACAGCAGGTGCTCTAGCTTTGAGAGTTGCATGTAATATGGTAAAACATATTTATGGATGCTTATTTAGATCCATTAGTAACGTGATTGGGCATAGACAGGCTACATAAATGTAACTGAAAGGCTCAAATATATTGCATAATCTTATGATATGGATATTGCACGTGCACATATAGCGTGGTGATACTGAAACGATAAATTATGCAGACCTTGTTTGAATTAATAGACTTTATCTAAGTCATATGTCTAAGGGCAGGGCACTACTCATACAATTTGTGAGTAGCTAGTGGTGACTGTTGAATAGTATTTTTGTCTGAAATGACCACCATTTATTTGGGAGTCATTCAAAAAAAATATTCTAAACATACATAGCCCTATTACTTTGCCACTGTAATAAAGGTGAATATTATTTTTAACCTGTGTGAGTACATTAATAAAAGACATGAATCACAGTGAGCTCAGTATTTCAGAATTTGCAGAGCTTACATCTTGTGCCCTCTGAATCTCTTGAATCCCATTGAGCATTGAGGCTGACACAACCCTTCAGCTCATCCACACATTCCCACTCAAAGCAAACTGTCATTCACACACGGAAAAGGTTACTTTCTGAAGGACATGAATAAATCAAATTACAAACAGTTCTAAAAAAAATAGCTTTGCTTTGAGCTCCTTCACTGTGTCTAACTGAAACTTTTCAGTGCTGTGAGTCGACATTGGTGAGGGTTCACATCTTCTTATCAACCTTAGCCGCAGAGCGTGAGAAAGAAAAGATAACTCTCAAATAAATCTGACAAACACTTGTTTTCTCTTGTCTCTGCTTGAGTTGTTCATATGATTTATTCTCCCGCTCGTCAGCATGTTAACCTTGGTGCAGTGAAAGGATTCAGTGTATTTATATCAAACTCGTGTGCTGCTGTGGGACCAAACACGCTGAATAGATGATAGTTTATACTGTGTAGAAGAATAAAAATGAACAAATACTGAATGGAATTCCTTGAATAATAAGGATATGAGACATTTCTTAAAGTAATGGCCTCCATTATAACACTTCCATGCTGTAAAGTCAACTGGGTGGTACTACATTTTAGCTAGCACCCTATGTGCAAGGCCTGTTTGAAGCAAAATTTAATTAGACATGGGCAAATATATACCTTTAAAAAGTCACTAACTCACATTTTTTCAGAGAGCAAATGGATTTCTATTTGACAGTGCACAATTTTTGTGTTTACATCACTCCCAAACGAAGTCTCAAAACAAGCAACCTTTGAAGGAAAACTCATTGGTGCTCCCTGAACTTAAAACACCTCCATAAAAGTGACATAATTCCTTGTTATGCTACATGTTTATAGATGTTTGTACAACACCAATGAAGAGCAACTGAGGCAAACCATACAGAAAATACAGCAGAGGTCAGCCTCATTATCTGGCCATTTACCAGCAGTCAATGTTCCAGACGATTGCCTGCTGTGTTCACACATCATTTGAACTTCACATGGACTTCACATGGGCTTCACATGGACTTACACATGAGGCTCTCGAGAAAAAGTATGCTCCAAGAAATCATGAGAATTTTTGTTCATGTGCTGGGTATTTGTCTTTAAAATGATAAATATTATTCTAAGGATTGATTGGGTGTCGTCGATTGAGATGCTTTGTGTCATTTCATACTGAAAAACATTGTTCCACCTTATGTGAATGAAGGGCATTCTTCCTTTTTGGTGGTTTTCACAATTAGCAACAATGGTATGTTAGTAAGTGATCACTTTGCTTCCTAACTAATCACCCAACTGTGTTAGATGTTTGATTCTGATCAGTCAAAACCCTTTGATAAGTCCCTGAAGACAGTTATTAAATTCCACTAATATGAGCGGTGCAAGAATCAGAACGATCGTGTCACATCAAATCACTCTAGTTCTGAGAGTAAAGCCTCCGCATGTTGAAACCACAGGCTGTAAGGTAAGGTAAAACCCTCAGCTTCAGTTAGCATCAAACTTAACTTTTTATCTATTTTCACACCAATTTTAGCAACAGCAGCGGAGTAAGTGAGAAGGATTTAAGTTTAACAGTCACTTCAAAGAAACTTAAACTGAAAGCAGAGGTGAAGTTGGAAGTTAGCTTTTACTCAAGATTAGCAAAAGTTACTAAAAAATGACACGATTATGTGTGATTCATTTGCATTTTGTTGCCTGCTCTGGCTACAGCTGGGAGGGAATGCTGTGCAAATGAGGAGGACTTGTCCGCCTGTGAGTGGTTTGGAAGATGAGATGGGCCAATAGAAGTACCCGCTGCTCTGTGAGAAGAGTCAAACTGATGCCTGCCTCAGGTCAGAGTCTCCAAACACTAAAAACAAAAGTCTGTAGTTGGTTATTTTGGTAAAGAGTTGCATGAGGGGTCTGAGAAGTCACTGAATACTTAGTTGGCATCACAGTACAATGTACAAACCCCACAAGTCCAATGAAGTTGGGACATTGTGTAAAATGAGAATAAAAACAGATAATGATTTGCAAATCCTCTTCAACCTATTTTCAGTTGAATACACCACAAAGACAAGATACTTGATGTTCAAACTGATAAACCTTATTGTTTTTGTGCAATTATTTGCTCATTTTGAAATTGATGCCTGCAACACGTTCCAAATAAGCTGGGACAGGGGTAACAAAGGTCTCAGAAAGTTGATGAATGCTCAAAGAACACCTGTTTGTATCATTCCACAGGTAAACAGATTAATTGGAAACTTGTCAGTGTCATGATTGGGTATAAAAGGAGCATCCCTAAAAGGCTCAGCTGTTCACAGCATCCCAACTTCATTGGAATTTGGGTTTGTAAAATGATGTATGTAAAGTTTAAACAGGCTATAGTTTTGATCCTGTGGCAGTTAAGCTACTTTGAGCTATTTGTGATAGAGAAATAGGTTCAGCAGGATGTTAGTTTAACTGTTAACATGACTCAGCAGCACTAAAAAAGTACGCGTTAGCATCATAGTCTTGTTCCTTATCGCTGAGGTGACCGGTGATGACGATGTCTTCGTTATGGACCCACGTTGTCAGCCTTCAGGTCGTGTATCATGAACTTATTAAGGACAGAAGTGCTGTGCATGTGTCAGAGCTCCCATGGTGCGGTGGAGACGCTCTTGGTGAGAGTTTGCCTCTGAGTATTAAAGCTCTTGTGGCAGCACATTTCTTCTGCAGAGGCTGAGTGTGACTTACCAAACAGTTGTAAAAATGGCAAGTCTTGAGCACTTCTGACCTCCGTCCCTCATGTCCTATCACGCTCCTTTATCTCCTCGCTTCCTCGCCTCCTCACCCGCTTCTGTCCTGACGTTCACTCGTCCCCGTTCTCCCACACTCCCTCCCCCCACACCCCCCCTCGCTGCAGCCTTACCTCCATCCTCCCTCACAACTTCTGACTCCATTTCTCACTCTCGCCTCCCTCACACGCTCGCTCTCGTCCTCTTTCCATCTCATTCCCCTCTCTCGCTCTTCCTTTTCAGCCGTCAGTGTGGGAGTAAAAAGGATTAGTCGAAACCAAGAGAGGGAGCAAAGCGCTAAATGACGGTATTGAATTCTGGCAAAATAAATTTGGGCTTCTCACGCCAAGTGAGAAGTTAAGACTCAGGCAGAGCTGTTTCTAGCACATCTAACGTGATAACAGAGCATAATGAACTCATTTCAGAATGACAGTCATATTATCAAAAGCCTGCTGCTATTTAGCCTTAGAACATTTAAGCTTGAAAAAAAGGGCCGTGGATGGAGAAAGCTGAACAAATACTCTGTAATCTACTCATTGCACAGTTCTCGGGTCACTTTTTCATCCAGTAAACGCGTTTTGGTTCCAATATTAGAGCTGTTACTTGTTGCAAATCAGCTTGTGTCTTCTGAAAGGAGAATATGTTAAATAACAGATGTTTAAAAAGGACTATGCTACTCATGAATGCACATGTAATCCAATGAAATGAATAATGCAAACATATTTTACATTACTTATTGATTTCATTTCATTTAATGTTTATTTAAGCAGCTGAAGAAGGCGTCATCAGCATATGATAATAACAAAGAATTGTCGATGATTAAAAAACAATCAAAAGGCATGAGAAATAAAGACACAAACACAGTATTTGAAGAAAAAGCCGTGAGGTCCATGTAGTTTAAAGCAGAGATAAATAAATCAGATCTGCCTTTTTTTCTGTCTATAATCTCTATCAGAGCGCTGAGGTGAGCGACAGTCAACAGTCTGAACCCTGAGCCGGAGCTTTGTCTGTGGCCAGGTATGACAGGCGTGTAATGAAATCCCCCTTCTCTCTTGCTTAGCATCAGTATTTCTGCACAGATTCTGATAGCACTGGCACGGCAACTGTAATGCCTGAATCACAGCTGGTAAACGAGTCCTTTTTAAAGCGACGCATTATATCTGGTGAGTAATGGGACTGTTGATGCTCTTTTGTTTGTCTGCCACATCAGAGGTTTACAATTTCTTGTTTTATTCTGTTGCAAAATGCAGAAATGAATGAAACTCATGACAAGAGCAGTGAAAGTGAACCAAATTGGGTAACATCTGTGAGCAAGATTTGTCTATTTATTGACTATTTAAGCAGGAAGATATGTAGTCTTTGTTTCTGCTTTACTAATTCCTCTTCCTGTCTCTCCACCCCCCAACATCCACCTGCCAAGGGTTTAAGAGTCTATGTAAGCACTCCCTTATTTCTGCATGTAAGATTAATCTGCATGAAATAATCAGGTTTGGGGTCTCCAACATAGACTATATAAAACATGGATGTAGTTTCTGTGACTTCTCCCATCTGTTTCTGCAGCCATGTGTTGAAGCAAAACAGCCAATGCTGCTATAATGGAACTGGGACGGGTGACAAGTGCCAAAACTCACAGTCATTGGATGCGCGTCAGTCACGTGATCTGAGCTGCAGCTCTGATTGGGCAAGCTCTAAATGTTCTAAACAGCAGAGTTAGAAAAAAAAATTACCCTAACCCTCCATTTTAATGATGGACTCACAAGTCTTTTTTGCCAGTTCAGCTCCAGTTTCCACCAATACTCAAAAATAATCACAATTCTCTAGTCTAATTCTCCGAGAATAAAGACAGATTTGGTCATCTTTGCACAGTGTCATCCAAGAGACTTTTGGTCTTAATAGCTGATGATGCTGATAATCTCTTTTTCAATTGTAGATTGAAAAGAGGTAGTTGTATAAAATTGAGATTATTTCAAGATCACGAATGACATCCTCACAGGACCTCCAAGCATAATTTCAGCTATCACTTTAAGGATGTTTCAGAACATAGTTAAACTTTACTAAGCTGAATCAGGTATGTGTTGAATTTTCCGTATGTTCAGTTATCACCTCCCACAGATCGTGCTGAACTGACTTGTTATGAAAGACATGCATCAGCAAAAACCAAGGAGTGGACCGTCAGCGTGAACCTGCACAGAACTAACAGATGGTGGACTCACTGAAGAAGCACTCTCCAAACAGCTGCACCCTCCTCAACAGGATACACACAAATCTTCTCATGTGTGAGGCGAATTAAGCAGGAAAAGAGAGAAAGCATCCACTTTCAGGGAGTGACCAGAGCTACATGATTTACATTAGTGGTTCTCGCTCTCACACCAGGATGCCAGACAGTCTGCAGTGAGTCTGTGGTGGGTCTTCCTGTGGCTCAATGAGCTGATGGGATGTTGGGATTATTGACTTGTAAGACAGAGGAGGAAGTGTCTGCCTCTTGCTCAAATTTCTTGGGTTGAGCTCTGGCTCTTAAGGAGTTTGACGACATAGAGGTGAAAGTTTTACACTTTGGGTTTTAAAACTCAGATGCTTTTAAGACTAGTTTCAAAAAAAGGCATATACAGCCTGGGCTTTGGCTTCCAAGAAGGCACTGTAGCACAGGTTTTGACTCCAAGGAGAGTGGTTTTGACACTTTAACCACCCAAAGGGGTAGATTAGTTTGGTTCACCAACCATCAGGGCACTTTAGTGTGTGTTTCGGCTCCCAAAAAGGCATTTCAGGGCAAGACGGACACCAAGAATGGCTCTTTAGCACATTTTTAGCTCTTGGGAGGTCACTATAGTTCAGTGATCATCAACTGGCGGCCTGTGGAATGAATCCGGCCTATCAAACCGTCCAATCTAGCCTGCAACTGGATCCCAGAATTTGTTGACGGTGGTGTAGGTGATGGCAGCCTGACTCATAAAGACTGAAAATGCCTTAAGTTTTGCAATGACATGGAAAAATATCAGAACAACAAACATCAAATAACAATGTTGTGCCAAAATTAGAATTTTATTTAATTTCTATTCGAGGGTACAGCCCCCAAGGTGACTGTCCGGTAAAATTCTGATAAATATAGTTGGTGACTCCTGCTTTAGTGTTTCACCTTTAAAGAGGTAACTGCCGCACATTTTGGCACCCAGAAGGGCACTTTAGTGTGTGCTTTTGCTCAAAAATGGCACTTTAACTTGCACTTTTGCACCTAGGAGGGAACTTTGGGGGTATTTTGGCTCACGAGAGGGCACTTAAGCATGTGTTTTGGTTCCAGGAGGGTAGTTTAACATGTTTAACCAGCCAAAAAGGCTGATAAGTGTGGTTTGCAAACCAGCAGGGCTTTTGAGCATGTTTTGGCTCCCAAGAGGGCACTTTAGGTGAGTTTTGTCCATAAAAAAGTTACTTCAGCATGTTTTGGCTCCAAGGAGAGCAGTTATACATGATTTAATCAGCCAAAGGAGCAGATTAGTGTGGTCTGCCAACCAGGAGGGCATTTGAGCACAATTTGTCTTCTTAAAGAGGGCACTTTTGGGTGTAAGTTTAGCTCCCTAGAGGGCACTTTTAGCACACTTTTTTTTTCAATTTTCAGTTTCCTCTCTGCACCCCACAGAACCTCACTATCTCTTGGGGCAGCTTGTTATATTCATGCCATATTTATGCTTTACAACTTTCAGCCTTGTGTCACATCCCAATTTTAAGTCAGACAATAAAATTATATTATTCAAACAATAAACTGAGAACATCGTGCAGCAGATGGGATGCTCCACTCAGTGTTTGTGAATGAATTTAGACCATCTCTTTTACCAGTAATGATCAGTGGTTTGTGGATATTTTGGTTAATTCTACTCCATAGCTCCTTCATATCAGGTTGTATTCTGCTCTATAGCTTAACAAAAAAGAAAAAGAATAAAACCTTCACTGTTATGAGACTGAAGCAGCCAGACTTTTTTTTTTCATCGTGCCTCTCGGCTCCACTTAGGCAATGACTCTTTTTCATCACGACTTTTTTTTTTTGTACTTTCTTTCAGCATCTGAGTAACTCTTGGAAGTTTCCCAGTCCACGTAAACTGAAATGTGCTTGCCTGTATGTTTCTCCTTCTGCTGAACTGACTCACTTAACAAAAGTTCCTCTCTCCTTGCGAGCGAGTGAGTTGCAGAGGATGCTGCAGAAACTAACGGTGTCACGGGGGCCTCTCGCTGCGCCAGGAACGAGTCAGAGTAAGGCAGGGCAGGGAACAGCTTGCAAGGAGGTTGTAAAGGTTGCATGAGGGCGATAAGGTGGAGTCTGTGGGTGTGGAAGGGGATGCTGTGCTAACAGTTGGGGGCACTTAACAGGTGGTGCATCGCGGGATGCACTCGCTGGAATTTGTGACCTGATGAAAATCAAAGCAGACGGAAACTTTTTAAACGTTTCACGATCCAGCCAATTTCAACAGAGGACGAAAGGCTTGATTTAAGTATCAACCCTATTTTTGAGTGGATTTTCCATTTGTGCTTTGTGCAGGAAAACAGTGTGTTGAGCAAAAGAAGCAGGACACAATCTACTGTGATGCCTCCTTAGACCCATTAGCTACCATCTAACCCTGACTTACCTCTTTTTCACTGGTTCCCAAACAAAAAAAAGAGAGGGAAAAACCTTGACGGTCCATGGTTGTGCTCCTCATGACTAAAATACACAGGTTGCGTCTGACATAGCATCAGATCAGATAGGTTTCCATTCGAGTCAATGTGTCAACTCGCACAAAATCCATTCTGTTGCCGTCTACCAGGTGGAAACTGATGTGCAGCAATCCCATTTTTCAGGATGCCAGAGCTGTAATGAGTGCCCAGAATCAACCTGAAAGAGCCAGTGACTTTCAAATAACACAAACTTTGTCAAAACCATATCAACAGGCTTGGCGTTTTACAGTCCCACCTTAAAGAAGACAGTGGGAATGGAGTGGGAAGCACGGGAACTCCTCGGTCTCGAGATTCCAACTGACTGTCAGTCATATTGTTTACTGGACTGAACACGCAGCCGCTATGAGTTGATGAAGGCAGTTAGCAAGCAATGGTGCCGACAGATGATGCATCTGGTGCATTTCAGGCATCACTTGAGCGAGCGGATATAGTGCTATCACCATCATGTCTGAAGACCAGGGATTAAAAAAATTAGGTTTTTCTGATGCAGAAATTTTCACAGGCTTAAAGAGGGTTTCTGAGAATCCATACTAAATTTTTCTTCCTCACAGACGTAGACGCTGTATGGTCAAACTACGCTGAATCTGCATTGTGCCTAAATGGAGTGGATTTTTTTAAATTCCTTTTTTGTAATTTTTTTGAGTACAGAGTTGAATTTTCAGATTTTTGAAAAACCTATTTCAAAGGGAATACATTTAGTTTCAAAACATCAGATTCAATTTCAGATCTTGTTTTTCAAATTCAGTTTCTAATGGCAGAAATCCCAGCCATGGCTTCATTTTTCATGTCCGGAGCTCACTGCTTGTTTTGAACGGATATTTGATAATTGCAAATTGGGAACTAGGTCTATTTCGGAACTCAGAACAAATTGAAATGATTCATGAACTCAATAAGGCACTTACAATTTGGTTTTTTTTCATGGTCTTGTCACACCCTGCGGGAGATCGATATCTCTACAATTACATGCTAATAATGTATAATCCCTTATTTACAGACAACTGAGTTTAAATGACCCAACATCAAAGGAAGGCTAACTTTTCATCTTGCAATATCTATTTAATATACTTACCAAAACTCATGGAACTGATTAGAATCATCCAACTGCAGATTTTAATTTCAACACCAGCTCCATTGTCACTGCTTGTAAATACAGCTGATCTACATCACTGTCAAAAACTGTGATGTTGAGAGGGGGACAAAAAAAGAAAACAGCAATTACCTGCTTTCTTCACCAAGCAGTCTGTTCTCCTCCCCTTCTCTGACTGCTCTGCCAACAGTATTCCCAGAGTGATGAATCACACTCACGTGTTGTGCGGTGCTGCTGCATTCACTGGCAGATGTTGCTGGAATTAAAGAGAGCAGTATGATTGTTGATATAGAATAATGATGCACGGCTACTTTGGATGTGATGGTTTTCAAACGTATGAGCTTAAACTCAAGGGGCAAGAGAAGTGTCGTTTTTCCCACCTTATAACGCCATCACGTCTTACCTTTGCTGTATGTCTTAAATGTCTGCTCTCTATCAGGTGTGCGCTCCTCTGCACACACGCTACTACCTGTGCTCGTTAATGCTCTGTGTGATATCTGTATAACAAGAGAGCCGTCGACTGCACCATCACTGTCTTCAGATGAGATCTGCTCATGTTGACAGAAAACCTGCCATCCAGCCTCAGCGTGCGAGGAAGGAGGAAAACAACATGTGCAAAATGGCAAAGCAGCATCTGCCTCTGTGGATGTATTGTTTTCATTATGTCACCACAGCTTAAAACAGCAATCTGGATTTCATTTGTCCGTTTGACAAAGGTTTAGCTGTATTCAAATAAGAATTTGGATGTATAACAGGCTTAGAGGGATTCTGTTGAAATTCCTAATGAAAGGCAACAACGTCAACAACGGTTGGCACCTGATACATGCAAACTGGAGAGACGTTAAGTTGTAGTTGTACTTTGTCACATTAAGACATTTTCATGTTATACATATCTTTGACACAAGGGGGCACTGTTCAAAACATCTGTTCGTAACTCAACTGCACAACATTTGATTTTAGTTGAAAAATGAAATACAGGTAAGAAATAGTGTGCGGACAAAGTATTTCACTTCCTGATGGTGTTGCAGTAATGTGCATCATGACTGCACTCTATGGGTGAAACCTGGCTACTACAATTTTTTTTGTTTTTTTTTGAGACTGGTGATGTTTTTGATGCAAGCTTTTCTTAAAAAACAAGCAAAAATTAGATCACATCAACAATTGCACAGACTCGAACTTCATTTTGCAGCCTGACTGTTCAGCTAGCATAGGTTTTCGAGTAGCATACTAATAAAATCTAAGTCGTTAATTTTTGATTTCAGGCTGTAGTTACTTTATTCTATTTTTGAATCTCAGCTATCTGGTTTTCTTCAGCTGTTTCTTGGCTTATTTTGGTTAGCGGTAACTCGTAGTGTTAATTCGGGTACCATTTGTCTTGTTTGATTGAGCAAAATGTTATTTCGAAAGACTCATAGTATAATTACTAAAATTGTATTTCAAGGTTTTCAGGAAAGAACCATTTCTAATAGAAATTCAAGAATTATTATCACTCTCTTATCATTATTAGTATTACTATGAGCAGTAGTATTAATAGTAGCAGTAGTAGAAGAAGAATTAATTTATTTCAATTGCTTCACTTTCTTTTCATTGACTCAGTCAGCTATGCTAGGCTAGGCTAACAATCGGGTTTAAGTATTCGTTGGGCTGCAACTGCATTTCTTTTCCAGACTATTGATTGATAAATAGTTTGCGTAGTACTCAAAAGAGCCTAGTGTAGCCAACGAGCTAACCACAGCTAACACTACAGAGCTACCATAATTAGCAATCAACTTAATTTGCTTAATGTTTGAGCAGTGACTTAATACCAACAACGTTAGTTCTGTGGATTCTTGTGATGAGGTTTTTGGATCATTTCACTATCCATTGTGCTACTTGGAAGCTAGCTGACATGTTACTGGGGTATGAAATGAACATCACCACACATGACTACAAAGTTAACTTACACCAGACCAACAAATGTGCCACTTGGAAGCTAACTGTCATTTATTGGAAATCTTCAGGTTACTACACCCTCCTAAGGTGTGAATTCAATTAGCATTACATTCTAACCATGAATTCCTGAGGTAAACAAGCTTTTGCGTACACATTTGATAGTATTAAAAAATTCATCAACATACCTATCCATGCAATAAGCAGATACTGGAGGGTGCCTCTAGAGGGGACATCAGTAAGCTCAGCTTATCTGCTACTACCAGATGACAGATACTGATGCATTACTATTCTTATTGATGTTTTTCATAACCACATGAAAACTCCCTACAGGAGCTATAAAGGATGAGTAAGGCAAAAAACAGCCAACACAAGCTAGATTTTGAGATAATCTTCCAGTCAGCTTGCTTTAGCTTGAAGAAGAGGCACAATTTACAGTGCATGCAGGCAGACAACCAATAACCTCCTCTGTTCTTAAAGGTCAAAATTTGTTTTCACAGCGTAAAAAGGATTTTTAAAAATACTGACATAATACAGTTCCAACTATCCCTTTAAGATTTGATGATAAAAGCAAGACTCAGCCTTGTGAACCCTGGTGAATTTGGTCTTATAAAGCCTTTGCTAAGCTAGTGTGAACCACAAGGTCATGATTTGAACACGTTAAGAAAGTTTTTACCCGCTGAGAAATTGAGGTTCACTAACATGGTAAACCGTCTGCCTCACCAAAAAGAACTCTGAAGCCTTTGGATGCAACTTCAATGAGCGGTATCTTTCTCAAATCAGCCGCAGACTTCACAGTAAAAGCCCAGGCTCTGTGTGTGTGTGTGTGTGTGTGTGTGTGTGAACAGAATGAGAGCATAGCACTGGGCAACAGCAGTCTGAGGGAAGAAAAAAACCTCTGCAGAGCATCTGCACTACCCCTCCCTGTCACCAGGGGGCCACATTGTGCTTCAATAATCTCCCCCTTGTTTTTTTTTCTCACTCTCTCTCTCCTCATAAGTCAGATAAACACACCATGAAAACAGGGCTCACCTCCCATCGACTGCTCTGGAAATGTATAGCTTTGTAAGTGGCATTGAGAGTGCGCGATGGGAAGTGTGTGGGGTGGAAGAGATTTACATGTATACGTTTCAAAGAGGAGACTCAGAATTAGCCGGGTCTCTTTGCAGACAGAGAGACACACGCCTCTGCTCCCTCAAAACACTCATTCTCTAACATGGCATCTCTGGTAATGGGAGATTAGGGTAGAGAAAGGGAGACGGGAAGAGAGAGGAGGAGAATGACAGGAGGAGTGAGAGGGGGAGAAGAAGGAGAGAGACGAGAAGAGGCAGCAAGGGGGTTGTTGGGAGACAGAGAGAAGATCAGGAGACTTGAAACAGGAACATTTGGTTTGAAGTTACAACCTGCAATATTTTAGCCTGATGAATGTAGCGGGGGTGCTGTAAAAGTAAACATACGCCCCTTTCTACACACTTTTTTTCAGGTTCTCAGTATGTAGTATCCCTTAATAATAATACACCTCAGGGTAAAAGTTAATGAATTCAACAACAAAGGTCTGAACCAGTATTCAAAGGGTTAACAGAACAAACAGCACATGATTGTCTCTCAAGTTTAGTTTTCTGCCATTGTTGACACCCAAAGTCAATCCAATGCAAACTTTTTACATATTTAATTTTATTTTGACAAAAGAATATACACAGCAATACCTCTGTTGGGAAATAAGGACAAAAAAAGATAAATGATATGTCTTGGGTGAATAACAAAGCTGGCTCTGTTAACCAGATAAAACAAAAAATTGTATTTTACACCCTTTACTTGAACATACATACACTTATCGGAAAACAACCATCATATATCACCTCTGTGTTACAACTAAACCCTGGTTTATTTCAAACACGTTCAAGTGAGAGACTGGTTCTTCAGGTTCCCCATGCTAAGACTGACTTGGAGAAAACTGCTTTTAGCGTCAGTGCGGCTAACTCTCGGAAAACTCTGCTACACGATGAAAATCTGAGCGCTTTTCTTCCTTATGGACATTTTAGAAACAGCATTCTTAACCACCTGTTGCCAGAATGTGACAATTTTATTTGAGCTCATCATTGCAAGTTACTCTGTTTTTTTAATTGTTTCAATTGTTCTGACCATTTCTAACTCTTATTTCTATGGCTTTACTCGTTAATTCTGGTGTTAGCCTCAACACATTCCTATTAATGTTTTTTGTCACTTTACATGTTCTCTCGCTATCATTGCAAACGAGGGGTCGCCCTCAATGATTCTCTGAGATCTTTAAAAAAAGGTCGATAATGATGATAACGTGAAACATCATGTCATTTGTTGCTTTGTTGGAAGTCAAATTTTGAAAACCTGAGTCACAGCTTTAACGTTTCAAGTAACATTTTAGTACCTCAGCTAGACTAGGTTTCCCTTCACAACTTAGTGCATCTTAAGCTCATCATCTGATGTCACAAGCTTGAAAAAAAGGCGACCATCAACTTTATACCCAAACATTGTAACCTGACAGTTAGCATGTTGCTAATACTGTATCATCCCGTGGAACCTCCTCCCAGCATCACATAGAGCTACATAGGATAAGCTAGCACATCTTTAGGGGAATGAACGAAAACTATTATTACTATACTATTCAAACTGTTTTCCCCGTGCTGTGAAATTACTCCGAATACAAATCTACTTGCAAAACTTGGTTCTTAATTTGTATTTTTCTTTGGTTTGGATAACATTTTTGAGGTGGTTAAGCATGATAAGTGAGCTCCTGATGTATAAATTCTGGTCAATCAAACCATACTACACGCTCAATGTGGCAACCTACGCAACATGAATATCATGAGCAAGCAAAATGATAATTCTTAACCTGAACTATATGTACAACACTTTCACTGAAAGCATCAACTACTTTTATCCAGCATTGAATTAGGAATTAGAGGAAATCTCTGCTTTGTGCTTCAGTTATTATTTTTTTCCTTCAACTGATAATAATAATTCCTGAAATTGGGAATTCAAACAACCTTTTCCTAAATTTCTCACTACGAGTTGTCTGCCCAAGCAGGGTACATTGTACACATAATTGGGATGAACGATATCGGAATTTTGGACGATAACCAATATGCCAATACTTTACAACTCATTAAGTCAATTATCTTTTTACCTGCACACCTGATTGTAGAGATTATCAAGTCTCTTCTGTATTGGAATTTGCGCACAGTAATATGATGCATACCCATATCACATTTGCTCTATATTATTTATTTTAATAAAGTAAGCAGCAGCCCATTGTATTATTTCAGCAGATATCAGCATGTTGACCTGATGTCCAGTAGTTTGTTTTCAAGCCAATATCAGCCAATACCAATAACGTACCACTAATATTGTGCATATGATTACAGGCAAATGGGACAATTTTGGGCTTAATCCCCCTTCCAATGAGATATTCTTATTTTAGATTATGTTGTCAGGATTTCCTGTGAGGTATGATGAGAGGGACTTTATCTCCCACAGTTCAGTGGGAAGATGATGGTCCACCTTGAGTTGGCATTTTCATATAAACGCAGCACAAAAAGTATGATGATGTGTGTTTGGTAGATTATTTCTGTGTCGTACGAAAATGCCAAACAGCTGACTCTGCTGTTTATTGAACATGATCAGTTTTTATGACCAGAAATCCTGTTCAGAGGGATGAACCCAGAGACAACTGGGTATCATGAAGCAACCCTGAAGAAATAGGGAAGAAAAAACACAACAACAATATGAAAAGCATGACAAACTTGGCCATCTACTGTGTCTGCCTTTTCAGCTGGACATGAAATACTTGACTTTACTCCTGGACAACCAAAATCCCTGCAAACTATGCCGGTTAAAGCAGTTGAAACTCTAATTTCAATCAGTGGGATAGAGAGGATGAGTTTTTTAAGGACACCAACACAGGGTTCCTGCATTGCAGTGAGTGCACGAGAGGGAGGCTCACTGTATCAAACTCCACTTAGCTCTGTGCTCCCCTCTGCCAGTCAGATGCCAACTTTAGTGCCAACTCGTCCTCTCTGCATGCTAAAACCCTCCCCCTACATCTTCTTCCCCTCTCTTTTCATACCGCAAGGAGGCAAACGCTTCAGCAACTTACGCCTGTGATCGACAGGAAGGGGAGGGCTTGGGGAAAAAAAGGAGGTGAGAAAGTAAGAGAGACACTGCAGATCGAAAGGGGGGAGAGGGGACACAGTGGGAGCTAGCCAAGGGAGACAATGAGAGTAAGAAACTGAAAGAAAACATTGTTTGCTTTGCCTCTCCGGTAACGAGACGTGGCAAAAGGCAGACAGCGAGAGCGAGGAAAAGAGGGCAGCAGCTGGGAGAGAAAGGGAGATGACAAAGGGGAAGAGTGAGAGAGAGATAGAGGGGGGTAATAAAGCGACAGTGACAGAGAAAGAGAGATCTGCAGGAGCAAGACAGCTGTTGTTTAACACCACTGAAATAAATAAATAATCAAAATAAAGACGGCACAGACAGTGAAAAAGCAGGTCGGCTGCACAGCTTCAGCAGAACCTCTGTGTATACAAATAAAGCCTGCAGGGCTGTTTGAGAGTCTCTGTCTCTGTGTGTTTACATGCTCCTGCATTCGTTCGCTGGAGCACATGTGCTGCAGCGCGCTCTGCTTGTGTTAGCATGTGTGTGTGTGCATTGGGGAACATGAATATAATTGTCATACGCGTGCAGCTGAGGGTGGGCGGGTATGTATGAGGGGCAGCAGCTGGGAATGTGAAGGCTGACCCCACGATGCAATCATGAACGCCAGACGACTGTTCTCCTAGTGCGGCCTCAGGGGAGGGAATGCGGAGCTCAGCGCGGCAGCATTAAGTGTTGTGTCTGTGAATGCTTATTTGTGAGGAGTGGGAAGTTTGATTCAGGGTTCGTAATACTGCTCTTTTTCTGAAAGCAAAGGGGCTGTGTTTAAGCATCACTTCCTCTTGTTTATGCCACGGGCGACGTGTTGTCCATGGAAGAGAGCCCCAGCCAAGTTTGCTGACGCAAGGTCAAACACACAGGCCGGGGCCCCGGGTTGCTTTGAAACAGATGTTACCCCCACACTCTGACACCCCGCCCCCCTTCTCCCTCACACCCAAACTCCCACAGAAATCTATTGCCTGTGACAGCACTGCGGAGGGTTGGGGTCTGATAAAACTCAAATGACAGACTACACAGATTTCACTCTCTGACCAAAGTGCACGCCTCTGGGTATAGAACCATCCTCTGCATCTTAAAACATGACAGGCCCTACACCCTCACATGCCCTCCCCTCATCCAGAGCGAAGGGTTTAGACAAGAGGAGAAAATCGGCTTTTTTTAACCGTTTGGTCAGATCTTTTCATGGTTGTCTAAACAGGGCAAATATCTGATTCTGTGTGTGTTGGTCCTTCGTGGTTTGAAGCAACACGATATGAGTTGAGAGTTGGATTTGATTTTTATTCTGGTATGTATTTACAAAAAGATGAAGATCAAAAGATAGACAGGTATGCAACATGGGTACATGGGGATGGTTTTGTAAGGCGAAAAAATAAAAAAATAAAAGTTTTACAAGGTTTTTTCCTCCTTTTGCAGCTCATTAGATTTAAATTCAGAACGAAGGCTCAAGGACACACATGGTAGCTTTCATAATAAACTGTTACTCCGTCCAGCTGGGCTCGTGCTCATTTTTCCATTTTTTGTCTTAAATCTGATTCTTATGGAAGCACATTTCCATTAGTTTAAAAAAAAAAGAAAACTGGGCTTTGTTGAATTCTTTTTTTGCTCATATTAAATCAAAATTTTGAGGAAAAGAAATCAAAACTATAAGAAAAAAGTCAAAATCATGAGAAAGTAGAAAGTAGGAACCTTACTACGCAGTAGCTCTACTTTTGAGTGAGCTCCAGCAGCTGTAGAGAAATGGATTGTGGGTGCACTGAGGCTTACTTTTACCATGACTATACCACTAATTAAATATCGTCTTTGCCGGTGGATTTGGATGGGATAGTGCTGAGCAAATGCACCTTTAAAATAATTTTAAGGATGAAGCTGGAGAGTAAGGGGATGCAGGAACTGCAATGCCAGTTGGAGCACACAAACCTTGTAATTTTGACTTTTAACCCATATTTTTGGCTTTTTAATAGAATAATGTCAATGTCATCTTATTTAATGTCAGAATTTTATTTTTATTTTATTAATTGTTATATCTAAAATGATCAAAAGAACAATGAGAAGTGTTAATGCTGTGCTGATTTTGGTGACCAGGATGAACCTCTGCATTTTACATGGTTAAAAGTGTTGTGTCGGTCGTGAACAGCTCAGCTCTAAGAGACCTGTTCTGGTGTGTTAATTTGAGAGCTTCTTTTCTTTTTCCCCTTTGTGTTGTAATTTAATACACAACAGAAAAAAACGTACCTGGACTAAATTTTTTTCACATCCCTTGGCCACTGAGAAATCATGGGCCGACTTAGTTCTGTGTCAATGTGTGCGCACTGTGAACACATACACAGGACTGAGTTACCAAACATTGTATGAATAAATACATTTTCTCTTTGAGTTAAACAGTGAATTTGGTCATAATTTATAAAATTGAATACATATAATTTGGGTCAAAGCATTGCTGTCAATGGTTAATTTGCTGATCTGAGCCAAATAATCTGGATCCTTAAAAAGAGCTGGAATTCCCATCACTAAATGGCACCATTAACTCCCGTTGAAAAGATATTGCTTTACTGAAGCTTGCATTTTTCTTCCAAGTGCTGAATAAATGGACTACAGATTTTCTCTTTGACTCAATTTCTTTATTTCATAGATCACAATTTCTTATTTCAAGACAACTATTTGCTTGATTTAGCTTGATAATGTATTAACAAACCGACTACAAATCTTAAAAGCATTTATGTGCATGAACTTACGTAAAGCAACTAGATGTACAAGGTCATGAAGTGTGCAAACGTGTACCAATAAATGTTTAAATGACTGGACAGTGCGGTCCAGTAGTTTAATTATGCACCTCATGTACTGACAAGCTGTCATTCTCAAGTGAGTGGCTTGGATACAAATCCAATCTGCCACTCTCTCCTCATTTACTGCTTTATTTTCTGTCTTAGGTTCTTTGAGTAAAGGCATTTAACCTTTGCAAAATACCCCAGAATGTACATATATGTTGGAGAACCTTGCTCCAGAATCACCCATGAGTGTGAAATATGGTGTTGAAAGAAACTTATCCGAAGAGATAATAAAAAAAAAAATCTGTTTGCAAACTTACTTCCCACTGCCGAGCTTTACCAGCAGAGCTCTAAACATAAACCCTTTCAGGTGAGCATTGAACAGATTTTTTCATGTAGAAGTCTGACCTGAGCACACAAATTGACATTTAGTGCAAAAAAAAAAAATCATTAAATCGTGTCTTTCTTACAGTCTCTTTTGCTGATGAAGAAGGTTATCTCATTGAAATGTTCATTTCTGTTAAATTAGCTGCACCATCACCACTCTTGTGTAATCATCGAGCACATCAAGACTGCTGAGTTCAGCCTCAGAGTTCTTTTATTAGCAATGTATTCAGCTGAGCTGTCCTTGTGCACTGCAAGACATCAACCTTGTATCTGCACACTTGTGGTAGCAAGGCCAAAACTGCAGGCGATGATAACAGAGCTGACTGTTATGAAACCCTCTTCAAACTGTATAATCAACAGTATATTTAGAAATAGAATATAAGTCTTGTCGCACTAAAGTTGGTCAGAAGGAGCATATCATCACGAGGTAACAAAAACTTGCCAGTCTTGATCACAATCACTGCGTGTGCCACCAATTTCAATAAAATAGTAATTCATTTTCAACCTCTGCGGCAAACACATTCAGAAGAAAACCAATCACGACAGAGTTGAAATTCTGGGCCATCCTCTTAACTCACCGAATCATCATTTCACCACTCATATAAAATCAATACATCAGAATCGATAAGATGAAGTGAAGAGCGCTGGATGAGGTATGGGATTTGAGGGACAAAAATGAAATGAGGCTCCGCTTCGACCTCACAGCAGAAATAGAAGTTGATGGATAAAATCCCGCCAAAAGCTCGCCAATCCCACCAAACAGAGGCCAATTCAATTACCTGTAATACCCACTGCCATTTGCTGGTTATGATTATGAATGAAGCCCCTGTAGATGCTGTCAGACACACCAAATGAGAGGGGGAAATTAACAGGTGGCAACCTTCAGCGTTGAAAAATGGAGCCTAGGTAGGAGTGCAGAAAGCATTTCTTTGAGTGAAGCTGCCTCCTAAAGCAAAAAATAATAAAAAAAAGAATCATTATGACTCATTAAATGGCAGAAATACACGTGATTCGTATCAGTATATAATGTTACGTACCATGACAACATGATCTATGAATTTCTATGAGGTTTCTGATGTTTCAAACATATGCAGATTCATGTTAAACAATGTAATTGCATGCAAGTGAGAGAAAAATGTTTGAGATATAAAACAAAGACAGCCAACAGCTGAGGTCACTGAGAGTCCTGCTTAGACAAAATAAATGACAAATTGAAGATAACAAAAAAGATAAAATGTAAAAGAAGTCTTGATAAGGTTTCGTGTCTAATTAATAGTACACATTTGTTGATTTATTACATTTAGATTTGAAGCTTTGAGAGTGTGAATGGGCAGATTTGTTGTATCCCATTGAGTGGAAAAATTTGACATTATAACTCGTGAGTAAGAATTTTTTTTTTGTGTGTGTGTGTGTGTCAAAAACAGTGCCCTCTAGTGGATCATTGCCCCACTTCCCTTATTTAATGGTATTAAATAGCCTTGTAGGACAATTGCCTGAGTCACATATTATAAGCATTTAAAGTATTTTTATTTTTGTGAGCCCCATAAGATGAGAACCAGGCTCAAAGAAATTAAAATAAAACTAGAGAGGGAGCCTGCATTTCCTTTCAGCTAATGCTGGATGATAAAATGCTGAGCATCGCATTTCAACATTTCAACATTTTAACACTGTTGCATTTCCTTGCGGGAAAAGCTCAATGTTGACATGCTGAGCCCTATTTCAACATTCAGCACTTTGCATTTCCTTGCAGCAAATACTTAATGTTGAAATGCTGAGCCGCAACCCTAACCTTAACGTCTCCATTGCTACATCAAGGATCCTTCATGTCCCCCACTACCAATTCTGCTGCTCAGCATTTCAGCATAAGAAGTAAGTTGACAATATTAATGACAAAGCTAATGTAAACATATTAAAACTAGCTATAAAAAAGGCTTAAATTGAAACATTTTTATACTAAGAGCAAGTCTACTCCATGTGATTAACCTTTTGTTATTCAGTGGTTATTATACATACATGTATTGTACATGAGCGTTATGATGTTTGGCGTACTGTGCAGCTTCAACACAAGCCATCGTTTTGCCACCGCCGTCAGCTTCAGGTTTCTCCCTGGGGGATGCATGAAAGTGAAAATTGAGTCTGTAAGATTCAACATGCCCTCTTGGCTAATGAGAAAGAGAGATCTGTGAACCACCATGAATTTAAGTCAACTCTGTGGAAAACTTGTGCACCACATGTTTTTTTTTTACCAGCTCACTCACTTGGTAATGAATTAGTCACTGGTATTGACCGTAACTTTGATAACTTGGCATTTGCAAACCTCTCCAGCTCCAGTCTCTTCCCAAAATATGGTAGCTTGTTACTCCAGAAAACCAATATACAACTCTGTGCATGCAGGTATTACTATAAGGCCTATTTAATACTCCAACATCAACAGGCTGTGACTCACTTTAAAGACAAGTTTTTCTCCTGTGTCACTTCACGTCATATAAGGTCAGCCATGTTATTAACTCAGTGACATTGGAAGTGTTGTGCTTGCTGATGCCAGGCACCGTTTGCAGCCATTCTCCTGGGGCTTGCATGTTCAACGGTGTTTACTGTGAATGAAAGGGACGACAAAAAGAAAGTGATGTTATTGAATCGGCGAAGACCAACATCCCTTGAACATTTCCGGCACCTTGTTGATTGCATGCTTCAAGGAGCTGAGAAAGTTGTAAAAGCATAAACGGGCCCATCCAGGTGGATAACACTTTATTTTCTTGGTCCAATAGTTTCCAAATAATTCCCAGAACTGCTGGAAGGGAAGTGATGTGCAATTGAAAAGAGATTTCTGCAGAGTACTCTGTAATTTGGTCCTAATTATAGAGGAAATGGAGACTGTTTCAATTGTTAAACTTATGATTAATTCTAATTAATATTTGACATAGCCTGCAGTCTTATTCTGTGCACAGTAGGAATTTACCAGTGTTGGGTAACATATTAAACTGCATTCGTGGTTGTGAATTACAGGAAACATGCAGTTAGGCGTTAATTAAATGTTCCTTGAGGCTGCATAAAGCCCTGTTGGACAGTCACCAAACATAATTTTGATGTAAACCCCAAACAAAAGTTAAGAGCTTGACTCCCTACACTTTCGAGAAATATGAAGCCGTCTGATCAAATGTGAAAGTGGAGATTATTCCAGATGCCATTTTTAGTTATTTTTTATTTTTATAGTTAATTTTTGTGAAAAAATGGGTCCTAGCCAAGTACACCATCCATTTATCAGTCTGTCTCCTGAATAATCCTGCTCCTCATCCTCAAAGCCCTCCATAACCAAATATCTCTGCTTCGTACCGCGATGATACTCTCAACATCAACAAACCAATCAAACCCTCCGATCTGTGGCATGCAAAGATGTTTTGAAAGGCAAGGACATTAGAAAAAAAGGCACATACAGCATGCAATTTGGCTACCAAGAGGGCACTTTGGCACATTTTTCAGCCAAAGGGGCAGATTATTGTGGCTTGCCAACCAGGATGGCACTCAAATATGTGTTTTGGCTCCCAAGAAGGCACTTAAACACAAGTCTGGCATTAAGGGGCACTCGATCAAGCGTCAAGCTTCTTAGAGGGCACTGAAGTATGTGTTATGGCTCTCAAAAAGGCTCTTCAACATTGTTTGGCTCCCAAGATGGCACTTTGGCACACGTTTTGGTTCCCAAAAATCAAGTTTGGTCTATTTTGGCTCCCAATATGGCACTTAAGCACAGTTTTTGACTCCCAGGAGGCCAGTTTATCATGTTTAACTAGCTAAAGGAGCAGACTATTGGGGTCGGCCAACCCAGAGGGCAATTCAGCATTTACTGTTGCTCCCAAGAAGTCCTTGAAGCGCAAGTTTGGCTCCAAAGGCACTTTAGCACATTTTTCAACATTTGAGCAACAAGACAACATTATCTATTTATTGTTATGACTTAAGTACACTATGCAAACTTTTTGTAAAACTACCTAATGTTTATTTAGCACTTTTGCACTACTCACCTTTGCACTATTATTATATTCTTTCAGCCTGTAAATATTGGTCTTGTCTATTTGTTATTCTTTTTGTTTATAGTTGTTGATCATATCCTATATGTAAATTACTATTATAATATATATATATTTTCTCTCCTTTGCGCCTTACAAAAGAGCACAGTATACCAAAACAAATTCCTTGTATGTTTAAGCAAACCAGGCGATTAAAGTTGATTCTGATTCTGATTCTGAGGAGGAGCTTCTTTGCACACAACACCTCAGATTTTTGTCCTCCCTCAGTCTCAACATCCTACTAGCCTACTTAACCACCATGGGGTCCAGTTCCTTCAGGAGCTCCTCCCTAAGACTGTGGATCACCCCTCCATTCGACATCCGTGCCATTGACTCAAAACCCATCTATTCCCACTTTGACTGTCATTCATCTCATCTAACTGTACTGTGTGAAAAGTGACCCTAACATGGAGTATAATAATAATAATAATAATAATAATAATAATAATAATAATAATAATAATAACAATAATAATAATACAAGTATTATACGTATCAAAATAAACATCCCTTTTCAGACACCTTCTAAGGAAGTGACTCTAAATTATATTGCAGGTAAGAGAGTTGCTCAGGCTGACCTCAGACTTTATGAAAAATCTTGTCTGTGAATAAAATCTGATGAAAACGCACAATGTGTTTTTGTTGTGCTACATTATCTACCAAAATTTGTCTCTAAAAGCAGAAAAATACCAATGTTACAATCCCAGCTCTGACACTATTTCCAGGAGGCCCAGTGCATTGGCACAATGATTCACAGTGCTCTGTGAAAATGCTGTGGCATTCACTGAGCTGCTTTCAGCTCGCTCAGAAATGAAAAGCAAGAATGGACTGAAATGCATTTGTCGGGACTCTTGAGTAAAGCATTGTAATTTAATACGGTGTGAGGGACTATGTGAGATAGAGATCTGGATTCACAATGAACTTCGAGCAAGTTGAAAAGTTTGCAAAGGCAAGAGTTCCTCGAGAATGAATCTTTTAGAAATGTAATGAAATATTACATGCTATTGAGCAGAACCAAATGACTGACTCTTTCATCATAGATTCTTACAACGGTTGTATGAATAAATGATATTATTCAGAGTGTGATACTGATCAATTTGTTTCTCTTTCTTCTCATCAGACTGACAGGATTTAGATGGAAATTAGCTCCATACACTCACCGTTCATTGTACACCTGTATATCTAATCAGCCAATCACATGGCGGTTACCAAGGTGGGATAAGTGAGTGTATGCCAACATTTTTAACCTTTTATCGTTCGTGCTGTCGACACGTTGTTAAAAATCAAACTATAAGCAACATATAAAGCACAATAAATTACGACTTTCTTCCTTACTGATCAACTGTTCACATTAATCCTGATTGATCAAAACCTTTCAATTTACAAATCTTGGATAGCAGAAGTGACATCAGGGACAACCAGGTCCCATTTACAACACTTCAAACCACACATCACACACACTGTAAGAAGATTTAACCTCCTCCTGTTGACAATCTGACGACTTCCTGAAAGAGGAAGTGTTAAAACAGCACATAAATTAACTCAGGATGTTCAAGCACAAGGAGCTGGATGTGAGTGATATGAACCAGACACAAAACAACCTCAAACCACATCATGTTTCAGGTGTTGGAAGAGTTACAGATGTGTTTGAATAAGACTAAAATGCTAACACAAAGATTACAAGGAGCAGTATCTCTTCAAGAAGGACTGTTTTTTTTGTAGCTATTGTAAATTGTTTTTTACATCAAAATTGTCATGTTCACATTAATAATCACTGTCAACTTGTTGGTATAGGTGGTTATGAAGTGATGAACAGGATAATGTAAAGTTAGATATAGTTTCTAGTAGAATCCAGGGTGAGAAGACAAATCGGTCACGTCAGCTAGACCAGGGGCGTGCAAAACATTTTGGAAGGCAGGGGCAAAAGGAACAATAAGCTCAGACAGTGTGTGTTTGTGCCCTGCCCATTGGGCACTTTAGCATCTGTTCTAGCTCTCAGGGGGACACTTTAGTATAAGTTTTGGAAAGCATTTGGCTCCTGAGTGGACATTTTTGCAAATTTTGGCTTCTGTTAGGGCACTTAAGCATGTTTTGGCTTCCAAAAAGGAACATTAGCATGCATATTGGCTTCCAGATGGTACTTTAGTGTGTGTTTTAGCTCCAATGAGGGCATTTCATAAATCATTTACATCACGAAAGGCCACTTTTGCATATTTTGGTTTCCATTGGGGCACTAAAGCACATTTTGGCTCCCAGGAGGTCACTTTAGCACGTTTTGGCCCCCAGACATAGCACTTTCGTGTGTGTTTTGGCTCCAATGAGGGCACCTTCGAAAGCATTCGGATCCCAAAAGGCCACTATTGCATATTTTGGCCCCCAGGTGCAGCATTTTTGCATACGTTTTGACTCTCAAGAGGGCAATTTTTCATCTTTTAACCAGCCAAAGGAGCAGATCAGTGTGGTTCGCTAACCATCAGGGCACTTTAGTGTGCGTTTGGCTCCCAAGGGGCCACTTTAACATGTGTTTTGGCCCCTAGGTGCAGTACTTTAGCACGTGTTTGGCTTCCAGGAGGCCACTTTAGCATGTGCTTTTCATGTGTTTTACAATCATCCATGCTTATCTGTCGCCTTTCTGTGATCATCACTTGGCTAAACCCAAAAGTCTTGTTAATGTAGGATTCTTATATCGTCAACCCAATACTAATGTTGGTGTTATATAGTGTTGCTCCTGTTACATAACAATAGGTAGGTAGCTGGGTAATTTTGCTATACAGCTTGCTATTGTGTTGAGCTATCTTTGAAACATGTATCATGATTTTGTTTAACTGGTGCACAAAGACATATGGGAGATATTGGGCATAGCTTAAAAATACACTAGCCTGTGAATATAGTGCTCCTTTGTATGAAAGAAAATGTACTCAGTTTGCAGCGTTTGTGTTATATGAGGGAAGTGCAAACAATACATTTTGGAAAAAAATCACTGACTGTTGAAAGGATTTTTGTTTCTCCACATAACAATGCCAAGAAAAGCTGAAGAAATGGACACGTGGGATCAAATCCCTGCACAGTCTTCAGTCAAAACATTTTGCATTGACATGATGTTGAAGGACAAAAACCCAGAAGCTCTCATCTCTTATAAATAACACCTCCAACCTCCATGTGTTGGCCATCTGCTGCCTGGTCAGAGGCTGGAGAGACTACAGTATGAGAATGTATTATTGGACTCTGTGTTTTCCTCCTAAACCCCACACTACTTGAAGAGGAGACAATATGATTCATAAAGAGAATGACTCATCTCCCTGGTGTGTGTGAGTGTGTGAGAGAGAGAGTGTGTGTGTGTGTGTGTTTTTGCCGTCAGATGTAGCTGCACTTGAAGCATAAACAAATGCACCACATATCTCTGCATATGGGAGTGGAAACCTTAATCCTATTTCCAGTCTGGCTGATGTTGGGGACACACAGTAAGAGGCCATGCCTGTCTCTTTGCTTCTTGCCTCCTCTAACCTGAGCCGCGGTTAGCGAGGGACACCAGACCAGGAAAAATGCACTGTAGCCCCATTATGTCACTTCTCTCTTCTGTGTTATGAAGTCATGCTACACAATGTTTTCTCCTTCCCAGCTCATGTCTAACATCCTGCACAACACCTGCACTACTTTATACCTCAGCGCAGATTTGTGTAGAAGGTGTCTGAGATGCACCATCTGATGAAGCCGTGTTAAAACTGGGACAAGTCTAAATCCTGGTTCCTGAGTCCAACTTTCCTTGTCGGTGCATCTTTGTTTCTGGCCAGTGTGACTTCTTCTTGTTACTTTATGCAAATTAACCAGATTTGCCATCGTCAACATCAACGTGATCTCTTTTTATTGCTCTCTCAAAATCAACAGGCATTTCCTCTCGTTGGGTTGCAGGAGACTTAGGTTTGTATTTTCATGCTTTGTGCTTGGATTTTGTTGTGCATGTAATTTAAAATGATACTTCCGTGCTTTCTGCTTCCATGTTTTTCTATGAGGATTGCTGTTTTGAAATGGTACAGTTGTCGTCCTACAAAATCAAACCTGTCAGTTGTGTAACTTTTTCTCACCAAAACACATTTACACTTGTTGTCTAGTTATTGCACAAGTGGATCAGTGTTGAAGTGGGTCATTGTCCTTTCCATTAAACCCCTTAGAACAACTTCTAAGAAGAGTTGATGAGTGTGTAGTTATGTGAATTAATTTTTGGACAAAAGTAAAGAACAAAAACTTACAGATACAGACATACAGGGGACAAAAGTGCATTTCATTTAATTTGATTTGGACTAAATTAATGTCACAATGTGCTTGAGCGAAACACAGTTATCTGATCTTTTAAAAAAAAAAGAGGCATAAAGATAAAACTTTGAAAACCATCTAATTATGATGCAATTTCTTGTCCAAATTTCACTTATATTTGTTGATTTAAAAGAAGATAATAAAACTGAGTGTTCGCTTATCAGCCTCTCTTTAAAGACCCAGCTGGTTCCCACAGTAAAACACAGCCTCAGTGTGAGTCTTTGTATTCTGACAAAACATTTGTTGTACTTTAGAGGCCACGGAATTGCATAAAAAGGTCAGCAGAAAGTTAATGCAGCAAGACATGTTTGCATGAGGTGGAAAATATTCCCATTTGAGCTAAAAATTCTCACATATCCCAGGGCTTTCTGAATGCTTCATAAACTCCCAGAGATGAGAGAGCAAAGAGAAGCGCCAGAAAAAGAAAAGAACTTCAAGTTTTTTGTTCGGTAAGAAGCTGTTATATCAGTTGTTTACTACATTAAAGGTTAAGTTTACGTTTATGTGATTAATGGTGAACAATTTGCAACCAGTGTGAACACAAGCTTATGTGGCTTAATTGGTAAAGCTTTAAAAAACTTCCTCCAAATCAACTTCCTGCCCTTTTAGATGAATGAACTGCGACATATCGTGAAAGAGAATTCATACGTGCACAATTATATACTGTAATTTGCTTGTCTTAAAGGACAAAATGTTATTAGCATAAAAAGTCAACAAAACCTTTTTACTATTAAGCTAAAATTTTCTACGTTCATAGTCCAGGATGGACCTATCAGCTGATAATCTAATGACCTTGCTAATATAAGCTGGAATACCTATAACAAAAATAAGACAAAACAAAACCATGGAATACATTTAAAAGCAGTGAGACATTCAAAGCACTTTTAAAAAGATGTGTTTTGATGAGGGAAATTACCGCTGTGGCACAGAAAATGGTGATTCTTTTGATCAAACGACGCATTGCAGTTTGGTAACTTGGTATTTCTGGCACTCCAACAGAAGGTTGCCAAAAAGTGGTCTGGTACGGGTCGGTTATTTTGGGACCTGTCCTGGTTTTAGTCAAAGGAAATGCTACAAAATGTGTGATGTACTGATATGAACCAAACTGAACTGCTTGGTGGCGGCTAAAAATGGGGCTGTAAAGTTCCAAATAGAGGCTGAAATAAGGGTTTCTATAACACCAGTGTGAGAAAAATGGGGATTTCTCTTGAGCTGTAAACCATGTAAAGCTCCTACAGGGGCTCTGGAGTGACAGAATCAAGACTAAGATTTCTGTTTGCGATCTAAAGCCGACAGTGACCCATTACTCGTCTTGATCGACAAGTCCAGTGGACGTTTCGGAGAAGCGGAGAGCGGCGACTTGTTTGTGCTGATCTGTGACTTGTCAGGCCAATCTTCGCTGCCGCCTGCTTTTGTGTGCCACTCAAAATTAGCCACAGGGTGCGTGCATGTGAATCACCACGGCTGCGTGTACAGTAAGTTGTTAAGGGACGGTAATGAAGTACCCGGGCTGTTTTGACTCCCACTCAGGGAAGCAGACTGTGCGTGGGACTTTTCACTGTTAAGGAAAATACACAGTGATCAGAGTGAGGGCACGGAGATTGACACTCTCAGTATTTTCTGCAGCGTGCAAACAGCCAAGGCTCTGGGACTCTTTTTAATGGTGGGTCCAGTTTTATTGACGAGTGCAGGCTGTGTGCATGCTCATGGGCTTCTTGAGAGACTTGCATACACACAGCAACTTAATGTGATCCCTTAACCACACGGGATTCACTGTATACCACATCCTGCTCTTTCTTCATCTCCCCACCTTCACGTCAGAAACACTAAATGCCAAGAATTAGATTAGTGTTAACATTTAAGGATGAAAATTAGCAACATCTCTCATAGATGAAACATTTCAGACATTTGAGCAGCAGCATAAAAATCCCTGAGGGAGACGTAAAATGAATAACTTACAGTATGACAGCTGTGTCCTGTATATAACCAGACAGAGGCTGTGGGGCAAGTGTTTGATAAACAACTTAGTATAATGTCACAGCCCTGTTTTTGATGGTTATTACTCTCTAAATATTCATTTCTCATGGGGTTTCAGTTCAAGTGTGATATGTTGCGTGTAAAATTCAAGGTGTCATCCAAATTTAGATTCAATCAAAGCTCTTGTGAGGAGTTTTTAAGTGGCTGTGAAACATACTGATACACTTCTATTACCAAGAAAGGAGAACAAGAGAGAAGACTTGCTACATTTCTGATGAAGTTTTTCTTATTGTCTGCAAATGCTGGTGCAGGAAAGATGTCAGATGAGGCAATTTAAAGCAACCTGCAAAACATCACTCGCTGTGAATCTATGCCATAGAAATACTAAAAGATGGCTTTTGTTATGGGGTGAAATTTGTGCCACTAGAAACTGAATTTGGATATTTGTATTGAATTTGAAAAGAATGTTTTGAAATTGAATTTATCTGTACTGAAATTGAATTGATCTGTTTTGAAATTGTATCTTACCTTCTTGAAAATTCAGATTCAACTTCATAGTAAAGTTTGAAAAGGCAGGTGCAAACTGGCACAGTGATACGCACAAAGGGCTTTGGTCATTGTGGTGAGATGGAGGCATGGGTGCAATGACACATGAGGGAGGGAGAGAACCTTCAATGCGCGAAGGTTCAATGAACTGTCAGAAATGAAAAACAGTAGGGCCGGTTTGGAGCCAGTCACAAAAGAAACCATGCCATATCTATGTGCCGTATCTCTTGTAATGCTGCATTTTCTGTAGTCTGGATCATTCTAGCACACCAGCACAGTTAGTGCCATCGTTTCCCAGAGCACTTTCTCTGGTGTGCTGTTCTGAGTGTTGAATGCTATGTCACACAAACACAGCCTTTTTTTGTAATAAAATTAAACCAAAAGGAAAACAAAAAGAAGAACATGAATGAACTTGAAAATTGTGTCATGTTTTGAAACGAACAAAACTGAAATTAACAGACACAAGAGATGGAAAACCACAAATGATTGTTGAAAATAGACATATATAATGGTGCTATTGACTGTGTCTCTGTTTATAATTTTCATTTTTCATCTTCAGCCACTCTGCTCTCCCAAACTTTCCATGTTGACAGCTTTTAGCACATGCAAAATCCTCATTTTAATAGGGTATCAACTGCACACCCAATCATAGTGGAACAGCCCCAATATAGCAGGTGCAATTTTTTTTTGTGTGTACACGCAATTTAGCACTGGTTGGTTAGGATTTTGGTAGATCAGGCCAAGATCAGGATTAGGAGAATTTCACTCTTAAACCAACATCTTTACCTCAGATATCACTGTATCTGTTTGACAGGTTTATTATACCAACAAAATATCCTGATAGGTATTGCCAGAGTCCTTTGATTGACCTCCACCAGAATGGGATCATTTGATCGAAACATGATGAGAAAGGGTTTTATCAGAACAATGCAATCATCAGTTGTTTCTTGAAACCCCTTTTATCTGTTTTTATTTCAACAATCAGGGTCACGTAGAAGCAGATGTACCATCACATTGCTGCTGAAAGTTTTCTCAAGAAAAAGGAGTAAGCCTGTGCAAAGTTTAGCCATGAAAACTATCGTCTCCAACTTTCACCACCAACTTTGTAAACTCTTACTATATCTTCATTTTCTTGGGTTTAAAAAGTGCTTTGCTGACTCATAGCAGTTGAGAAGAAGGAGGAACAGTTTAAGGTTTGGCAGGGAGATGGACCCCAAAGATTTAGAGTGTTATGAGGGTCTGATTGGCACTCAGAAAAACACAACACCAACAACAAATAACCGCTTTGTTTTTTGTCCCACTTTACAACAAGCAAATAGCTTTTAGTGACCATGCCGACTTTCACTTCAGGACTTTTATTTCTTGAGCTCCTTGCCTGGAATGAGTCATTGTTGAAGAGTCCATTTATTTCACACCAACGGGGAAGCAGAAGCTTATGTCTAGCATTTAATGGCTTTAAGAGTGTTTGATGTGTTTCTTATCCTTTACACTTTCTCACAACTTCATGCACTTAGAGTTGCCATTTCAGAGTCTGAAGGCTAAACGACTGATTTAAAAGACATTTGTGAAGCGAGTCCTGTTGGGAGTCTTATTCACAGCATCATTAGGGGATTAGAAGGTAAATCATTGGACTAAAACCACTTCAAGTCTTTCTGATAATAAACAGTGTTTGCTGTTGGTTGTTTGCATGATTTCCTCATCTTTCACCCTCTCTGAGCCCCAGACTCAGACTACTTGACTGAATAACAATAATCTTTCTCCACATTTTGCCAGCTGCAGTCGCTCCTGCATGCATGACAACGAGGGCGCCACCTTTAATGAGCCTGCAGTGACTTTAAAAAAGGGGTAACTCATGTCATCGACAGTTTAAACATGCTCACCTTGAGCTTAGCGTTATTTGGTCCAGGATCCATAACAGAGCTCATTCATCAGCAGCATCCCAAACGAAAGACAGGAGTAATTAAGACTGGCTGTTTGGTGTCCATACAGAATTGAGCCACATCAGCTTATCAGTGTACACAGAGCTCGGGTCAGTGCTTTGGAGGTTGCTTCTGCAAATTTGCCAGCAGAAAACACAACCTTTTTTTGTTTCAGCACTTGTTTTGTGTGCAAATTTCACATACAGAGGCATGCTGCTATAATTCATCATAGATAAGAGGTAGTGCATTAGCGGGGACAGAGTTAGCTAATAATATTATGTCCTGATTTTCCCCTCTTTCGGAAGAAGTTCCTCATAATAAAGTCAAAGCTAAGCACACGACTCATCTGTTGTTCTGCAGCATTGGGATCATTCTGTGGGCTATGTGCTTTTCTCTTGAGTGGGCATGGAGTAAATATATTTTTCTTTTGTTAAATGATTAATTCAGTTTACAAGGTAAATATTGAGCCTCAAAAGTGTGAGTCACAGCTTGAGTCATGGCTGCGATTATGATTTTGATAGCTTAATGTTGTTAGGAAAAGGAGCAGAGCTGGTTTTGATTGTGAATGGAAAGAGAAAGCCATGTGACTGTATGTAGATCACATTCAAGGTCGTATTGATTGGGAAATGAAAGCACTGTCAGCGGCCAACAGAGTGAAATGATAGCTAATAGATTAGATATTTCAGATATAGCCAGTAAAATGTCACAGTGGCTCAAAAGGACATTATTTGTCACATTTGCTGTAGTTAGTATGTCACCATCAGCTGCTTGTGAGTCACTGCCTCTTGCTTTTTGCATAACCTGACATGCCGCCTCAACGGTTTTCTGTCGACCCAGATCAGGACCTGACATTTAAAGCATCACATCCACTTACAGATTGGACATGTCCGCTGCTCTTAACTCCGGCCTTCTTCTTTGCCAAGCCTCTTTCTCATGATCTCACCAGATCCAGCATTTCCGTCCACGCAGTCTAATTGCTGTTCCGCCTTCTGTTGATGGAGAGCTCGCCCCTGCCGTTGGGTCGACTTGACCACAACAGCCCTTTGAGACAGACAGCGGCAGTAATGGTCTCAACATGCGTGGGAGCATGGGCCAAGCTGCAGACACTGGCCTTTTCATATGGTCGCACTGCTGACTTGTTCTCGCACTGTCAGCTCGGATAACTTCATTGTCATTGTCATGCAGAACTGCTCATCTCTGTTCGCCTCCAATTTAGCCTGACATTGCAGGGGAGGGACGGATTCTTTTTTGGTCTTAAAAGGTCAGACTGAAATGCTGACGTTTTGTTGGTTTTGCATCCTCCAAAAATGGAAGATTTAGGAATATGAATGGATCATGTGACCCCAATGTAACCTGTAATTTAGCAGTTTGTGCTGCTGGAAAAGTGCACTCTGTTGGGAAGTATAACCACCATACTGCTCAGTCATTTTTTTATTATTTTATTTATTTTTTTGAGGAAGTGTATTACTTACAGTGAACACATTTAGAATTAGAGAAAGGTCTGGCTTTCTACAACACTTTTAACTCCATACTTGTAAAATGACTTTCAGATTTTGTTAGGTGTGCAGTACTAACAAGGCTGTCAGGAACCTTTAGGTAAATAAAACTCTAGAAAGTGTCTTTAAGCTTTGTATTCCTGGACATTGGTTCATCTTTGCTTTAAACACTGATGAAGGACTCAAATGCCTTGAAAAACTTTCTTTTCTTTTTGTAGTTTCACATTGAAGCCATTGTTGTAAAAAAAATAAATAAATACGCTGCATATTGTTGTGTAAGTATCATTATCGCAATATAGATGTGCACAGTTTTCCTATTGCATGCGTTATGCAATATATTCGAGCCTTTCAATTAAGTTTATGCTGTCAGGGTTTTTCGCAGGACACAGGTTTAGATTTCAAACTCAGTTTTTTTTTTTTATCAAGCAAAAGGCAAAATACCAAAAAACTAAACAAAAATCCAAATCCAAAAACCAAAAAATCCAAAATTCAAGAAATACTCACACTTGGAAAAACTTACCAGAGACACAGAAGACAAGACCAAACATGAGAAAGGACAGGGGCGACATAGTAGGAACTGACAAGTATGTTTTTTCCAGTTGAAAAAAAAATCAAAAGACAAACCCCAGGGGCTTAAGAGATGTCTGATGGGAAGAAGTGTTCCTGTTTCAGTTCCAGTTTATTTTACACAAAGAAAACAGTGAAAAAAAAATAAACAAATACAGTCCATTCAAGGGTACAAAAATGTTTGGAAAGTCCTGAGTAGATCCTGATTAAAGCGTCCATGTTTGGGTGATGGTATCAGAGGCAGCAGATAAATTGGAGTAACACAACAATACATGCACATACTGAAGGTAGTCTACACATCAGCTACAGTTGCACATCAGTCACTTTCCTGGGTTGCGTTTGTTTGTCGTTGGATTCGCAGATTTTATGGATTTCTGCCACTAATTTTGGAGTTGTGGGCCTAAAAGTTTGGGAACCCATGCCTTGGATAGCATCAAACTCAGTTTTTAGTGCTAATGTTATGTTTGGGACAGGTTTATGATCTGAGTAAAAGCCCAGTTAGCCTCGAGTGCAGAGGCAGGTGTTGTTTCTTTTAATAGTCACAAACCCACCTCAGCTAATCATGCAGTCAAGTATTGTCAAATTTAGAAATTGTTGTACTTTTAAACTTGAGAGAGAGAGATCACACATGACTAGCGCTTAGCAGGTTGAGCTATCCGATATGGTTCCATCATAGTCTTATACCTTACATTCATAATTAATGAACTTTGGTTTGGCTAGATAGCAACTCGCTAGCTCATAATCTCACAGTTCCTCTAGAATCCAGCCGTAAAATGACCCCCCCCCCCCCTTTTTTTTTTGCATCAAACTGTTCCACCACAAGAATAAATACATTTTGGATAACCGTTTTAAGTAATTGCAGTTCCTGGTGTTCCTCTCCCTGCTTCTTAACTACTTTAAAACTGTATAACATAAACAATCCATCTTTTTTTTTTTTTTTTTTAATCTAGCACAAGTTTATCTGCGTGTGTCAATCAAGCATTGTGTTGTTGCCGAGGCGGTTTCAAGCACATGAGTCACCACAGCTTTTATTTGCTGTCAGAAGCAGTAAGTAACATATGCTAAAGGTTAGCTGTCACACAACAGGAAAAAAAGTTAGTCTTTTCTAAAGAGTTTCTGGAGACCAAGGATTACTTTTCTCAGCAAGTTTGCACTGTTAATTTATTGAATCCAAGGTGTTGAAGGGATGCTTGAGTGCTTCAAAGATAATATTCTCCCAAAAGATTCATTCCATGTATCATCAAACTACTGTAGCAGAATCTCCCATTGCTCTGATAATTGTACCCCAAATTAAAACGAACTCATTGTCAAACCATTGTGTTATAGGAGAGTTTACATGAAATGAAAATTGTGCAAATGGACCGAGATGCCTATAGGCAACAGGAGAAGTAGTCCCCCAAGGAAATTCACTGAATTACAGCTGCACAACAGGCATTTCCGTGGCTCTGGCTAAGGCCTGATCTGATTTAATTCCGCCTGCTCTTTGCGTTCAGTGTGTCTGCCACCCGAGCCTGTCGAGAACATGTATCACACTGTGCAAGAAACCAATCGAGTCACTGACACGACACCATCTGTACATGCAGGTAGCAATCTGTGCTGTCCCTTTCCGGTCTTGGCCTGTAATCAGTGTCCCCAGCACACTGCTTATTAGCTCAGAGATGCTGTAATTTCTCAAGCGGTGAGTTTAACCGTGGGGACATACAGGACTAGGTAAAGGATTAGGTGTGGACACACAGCAGAGGTATTTGTTGTGGGTTAACCTCAAGGAAAATACCTTGCTAAGTGAGTGCCAGAGATGTTCAGTTTAAAGCTACGGAAACATTTTAAGAGATCAGCTCTAACCAATAATTTTTCCAAGTGTCTTTTTTTCTTCTCAAAAATATGGAAACAATAGTGTTTCATGATTTCTGAAAAAATTCTTAGTTGAAGTCATCAGGTTGCGTATACAGGTTAAGTTTTTAATCCCTTGATATAAGTCTGGAGAGCTTGTATAAATATATTTTTATACCTTAAATGCTTCAGAGGCAAGACAGGCGTTTGTCAATTAAGTCAGGATTATTGCAAATTGACGAAAATGTTAAAAAATCAGTTTATGGTATATTAAAGAGTAGACATGGGTTCCTATATTTAAAACATTTATCTTAAGTAACAGTGCTGCATGATTATAGTAAATGTGCAGAATTTCTAAATGCTACATACTCATGTTTTGAGGAAATCCCGAAATCTATAAACTGCTAAAACCACACAGCGCTAATAATAAAAAAACATCTTCATGAGACTTTCTGAAATGATCACTTTATCATATAAAGAACCCCCAACAATTTAACATTGACAAGGCATGGGCCTCAAACACCTCCAGAGATCAATCAGTCCATCAGTATTTATATAAAGATAAGTTTTTATACACTAAAAGGGTGACACAAAGTGCTTTATGAACTGGAAATTTATTATAACAATCTAAAACAAACAAACAAACAAACAAACAAAAGAATCGGTTTAGTGGCTGAGCTGAGAGGGATCTTCACTGAGCATTTCAGCATCAACCAGGACTATCTCCCTGTGTGTCCTCATTAACAACTAAATTTTCTCTTCCAGTGTAACAATCGCTTTCTATGTAACAAAAAAAATAAACCAGGTAGACTCGATTTTACTACTGAAGTGGACTGCACAGTCTTCACATGATGAGTTAGTGTGTAAGTTGTATGATTGGTTAATAGCAGGACTAATTAGAAAACCAATGGTTGTCAATAATATTTCTATGCTCTTAAGGTTTTCTTGTTTTATTTTTGAGAGGTGACTTTTGATTTGTCTAATCAGAGGGTAGAGGGTGTATAGAGCAGGGAGCCTTAAAGAGACAGTAGCTAAAACAGACATAGAAAGAGGCTGAAATATTGTTTTTTCTAAAACACAAGCATGACAAAAAGGGATTTATTTAGAAGCTACTACGGGTATACCAGAGTGACAATGTTGTGTTCTTCAAAGGGGATTTTCGAGGCAGATAGCCTCTCTATTTCAGTCTAAAAATAATGTCATTATTGATGCAGTTTCAGGCTTCCTCATCTAACATTTCATGTATGAACTGTTTCAGTAAACCTACTCGAGTCCAGTGCAGAAAATATTCCTGTGGTTTTGGGATAGAAGTGATTACAGATTCACAATGCAGATACTCCCAACACTTATCGATTCTGCCTGCGTAAAACAAACTCAAGCAGAATATTTGAGCTGGTGTCAAACACGGCACACATGTGGCCTGAGGAGCAGACCACCTGAGAGACTACACGTCTGACTGGCATGCATTACACAGATCCTAGAAGCTTCCCCAGGAGATGCGGTTCAAATGGCCTCAGTGAGCAAGTTCTGCACGACTGCCCAGCAGAACACAGCCAGAGTGCATGAAAGTGGTGAGAGACGGGGGGGAACTTAATATCTTTCGCTCTGGCGAGCTGCTTTAATAGAGGCTGTCCATCCCGAAGAGAATAACAGACAGAAAACAACAAAACACGCTCTGTGGCCTAATTTAACTGTTGTCACGTTTTGTCTGTTTATATTCACAAATATAGATAAACCCAGTTGTTCGCATGCCTCTTCTAGGGGGCAAGCAGAGGTCACCAGCCAATGCATGTCATCCTGCAGCAGTAAATTGACTGTGTTGTCTCGGTAGAATCAAATTTCCATATAAGTAGAAATTGCTTTTGTAATGGATGGGCATGTACTGTAAGTGTCCAGTGTAATCCCCCGTTGGGTTTTCTATAAAATATAAATGTGTTTTGGAACAGGCAGCACAGTTCCATGTTATAGGGAGCCTAAAGTGAAATAAATGATTATTGTTCTAAGCCCAGACACTTCCCCTGTCCTTCATAACAATAAATTTAGCATCATGGCTGGGTAAAAGATTCACAGAGGTGACATCACAACACATCATCCGTGCTGGCTCCGCTGCTGCATCTTTGGCTGCTTCACTGGAGGAGATCAAAGACATGGCGTGCATTCAGATTTTGTCTTGGCAACCGCTAGACTGTGGCATTATTGCAGTTTGTAGCACCATGTTTTATTTACACACTGATGAAAAGTTGGTGCGCTTCTGTGTAACACGCAACAAGACGTGGCAGAATCAGTGTGCAGTGTGGTGTGTCGAATAAAAGGAAGTATAAAAATGTAGCATTCTGCAGGAAGCTCAGGTTATACAGCTTTATGAGAAGGATGTGATAACAGGTAAAGTGCCAAGCCGACATTAAAAAACATGAATTTCTCCCCGTTCAATCTGCTACAGAGCCAGAAAAGAGATGGGTGAAATCAAACCAGTGTCCAATGATAATGTCACCAAATGTTAAGGAGCCTTCAGTATTTAACTGTTTAAAGCTCCTGCGCAGAACTTTTGCTACCTGTTAACTTTTAGCGCCCCCTGTGGTCAAAGCAGTGTCTGATACTTTTGACTGTTTGAAAAGCATCTTGTTCAAGAACTAATTACAACAACCTTTGCCCAGAGGCTGTATCTGTAACATGTTGACCACTTGATCTGATACTTACCCCCCTACCAGGTGCTTCAACCATAAAAAATAATAGAACAGAACAGAACAGAAGAGAAATACTTTCTAAATCCTAAGCTGTGAAATTGTGTTGTTACAACAGCAAATGACAGCAAATGGTGGAATCAACAGTATAAAATAAATATGTACTCAACATACAATGTATATATATATACACAGCATTTAAATTAACATGTACAGTTTTAAAAAATGAAGTACAAAATTAACTCAGATGTCAGCAGAATTTTCAAGTGCAAAAATATTTCTTCAGTTAAACGATGAAGGTTTTAACAACACAGTGGTAAAAGATGTAACAGTGTAACATTATAATATTATAATAACATTAAAGGAGCTGAGCAGTCAGCCAGTGTTGTTGACTTAACCATTTGGGAATAAACACCTCTCTTCTTGATGGTCTTGTTTCCTTTCTTAGGCCATAAAGACATAAACCTGTTCATTTGAGTCTGTCTTTAAACTAGATTTAATTTCTTCACAGGAGCTTTAATTCTTTCATATACAGAGTGAAACTCTAACCTAAGGCATGTGGACTTCACAGCCCTGGGACAGTCAGGTCAATAGGGTTCATCTATTGCACTGTAGCTCAATTTTACGACACCTCAAAAACATGCAATTGAAAATATTATAGTTGCAAATAAATGCAATAAATTACTTAATTTACTTCAAATGTAGTTTTAGAATAAAAACTTAAAACACAAGAAAGTGTCAACTATAAACAAATGTCCCATAAATGTGATGTCCATGGATTTTTTTTGTCATAAGTTGTGATGTTTGATCCAAAAACTCACTTTCCCAGTGTGAAGCCATCAAACTGTGGTTTTCCAAACTCTTCACTTTGGCCATAGCGTTCAGAAAAGATTATTTTTAGTGACGTAAAACTGCAGTTCTGTGTGGATGACTGGCCTAAAGCTGAAAAAAAAAAATATATATATATATATATATATGCAGTGTCCCAGATACCCGGCTGTGCGTGGACATGGCCCAAGTCTACAATGAGAAACAACCCTAACATCCTTCATAAAAGATTAAAATATACTTAAACAACTCTAAATAGACACAATATGCCTGACCCTCATGTATTCACTTCATTTAGGAGATTAAGTTTTCATTCAGGTTGTATTCAAAAGCAAGCTTTTTTCTTCCTTTTGAGTGAAATAAAGCAAACTGTGTCACAACATTGTCTCAATAACCAGTTGCCAAAAAGAAAATAATTCATCCTTATGAATGAATCTTCTGTTGCAGTGCAGAATTAGGGCAGTATTTTTGAGATTAGAATAGAAGAAACAGTAGCTTTTTCCATCCATAGTACAATCAAAGCACCGTTGTTTATTCTGTCAAATAGGTTCATTTATGATGCACACATCTCCGTCTGCTGCAGAAAGGGATACATTAGCCTTTGTGTGCCTCTCTTCATTAAATAAAATCAACAAGACCTATTTTTCTTGCCTCTTCTCAGTGTTGTAATGTATGTGAATGATTCATAGTTTTCATATGAGTTGTGAGGTTTCACAGTAAAGGTTTACAGGTGGTTTTATCTCCTCCCCACCGTCACTGATTCACCCTGCCATCCATGCGGAGGACAGATCTGGTTTTGTGGCCGTGGTCAGAGCCGCCGTTTGGCTCAGATGTGATGCCAGTGTCAGGGTGCTGCTGCCTTCAGATTCAGTCTTAAATCTCTGGAACAGCTCACAGACTCATCAGGGCCTCGGGGCTTAAATTATCAGACAGGACTTACAGTCGGGATGATTAAGTTGGTATCTGTGGAGTGGGACCACAATAAGAGGAGAGGGAGAAGAAAGAGAGAAGGAGACTGCTGACATTGTAGCTGCTGAAGCTAACGTTATAAAGACGAGCTGAAAGTTCCCAATGAAGAGTGGTGGTCTTTGAAAATATTTAGTATTTAAAATCTGCACCAAAACCAGAGGAATGTCAACCAGCACCCATATTCAAATACAAAATAAAAATATTAGTGCAAGTGTGTGATGAATAATTCCTTGCGGCCACAACCAACAAAGAATAGGGATGGACATTAACAAAGAAAAAAGTTGTCAAAAGATGTAAACAAATGAAGACTTCTACAACTCCAGTGTGTTTTTCTGGTAGATGAGTGTTTCAGATTCACTGTTTGGGAGTTTGTGAAAGCAGGGCCTCGTGATCTTCCTGACTTTTTGGGTTTTAAGCAAGCGGTGTCAGAAAAGCTACTGCCAACGGATGCCAATGGACACCAACAGAAGCCAATGGACGCCAACGCTTGTCAACGCTCGCCAACGATCATCAATGGTCGCCAACAGACGGCAACGGGTGCCAACGGTCGCCAACGGAGGCCAACGGTCGCCAATGGACGCCAATGGACATCAACGGTTGGCAACGGACGTCAATGGACACCAGACGTAGGCCAATGGTTGCCAATAGACGCCAACTGATGCCAACGGTTGTCAACGGATGCAAACGGTCGCCTAAAAATCAACGGTCACCAATGGTTGCCACCGGATGCCAACGAACGCCAATGGTCGCCAACGGTTGACAACGGTCGCTAACGGTCACCACCGGACGTCAGCGGACACCAACGGATGCCATTGGACACCAACTGAGGCCAATGGTCGCCAACAGACGCCAATGGATGCCAATGGATGCCAATGGATGCCAGCGGTCACCAGTGGACGCCAACGAACATCAATGGTCGCCAACGAACATCAATGGTCGCCAACGGACGTCAATGGTTGCCAATGGATGCAAATGGATGCCAACGGTCGCCAATGGACACCAATGGAATGTCTTACAAGTACAAAAGCCAAACATGTCCTCTGGTGTTGATGACATGTCTCATTTCCGTGCATCATGTGCGTTCAGAAAGCACAGCCCAGCCTTTACAAGAAAAAAATGTAATTTTTTGAGTATAAACAAAGAAATCATTCATCAGAAGTATTTTTGGTCTTTCATTGAAGAGCCTCGTCTAAGAGAAGAGGTTTAAACTTGTTTTTGTCCAGAGTTCAGGGCCACTTTGCTTCACCTCTGGTTTCTCTGTCTTTGGTTAAAGGTGTTTTAAAGGATTGTCATGCTACTGTTTTCTTTCTGAACCTCCTCTTCAGGACAGTTGGACTGAGTCTAATGCATTGTGGGGGCAGAGCCATTTAAGATTGTCTCTGTCGGAGTCTAAAAGCGTGCCGTCCTGTTTTTTCCTTTGAGATTAAAAAAGTGCAAAGTCATGAGGTTGAGCGACGGGGAGAGGGAGAGCGAGCGAGACATGTGGCAGAAACGCTGAAGGGTTGTTGCCGAGATTCGCTTTGATTTGTTTGGAGTATTTTGAAGTGACAGATGCCTGTGCCCCTCTCTCACACACACACACACACACACACACACACACACACACACACACACACACAGCACAGCTTAGACTGTCTGGACTCACAGAGACAGGTTGCAGTGTCAAGTGGGCTTCAGAGTGAGCCGAGCAGACATGACCTGTGTAGTTTCATGACTGCACTCCAAAGAGCTCTGATGAGATGCCTTAATACATTTTATGACATTGGAGTTTGCGTTGTAACTCACAAACTGAGCAGGGCCTGAAGTTAGACATTCCTCTTTGGTGGTCTGATTTATATTTAACAGAGTGCACACACAGAAGCTCGGGTTAAGTCAATTTCAAACATAAGCTTCCTTCCCTCTTTTATTACCTCTGACATTCTGATAGTCTCTCCGCAGCTCTTAAAATTGGTATGTGTCAAAAGTGAAATTACTTATTGAACAGGTACGATTCAGGAGACTGAATTAAATAATATTGACTGGCCGTACTTTGTGTGCTGCCTGTGAGTCCTCAGCATGGACCGGCTTTGAAAAGACCCTTTGAATAGTGAGCTTCATCCTTGTGAGGGAAATCAGAAAGGAACACAAGCAGTACTTTGACAGTGACAGATTCTCCAGCTGTGCTGCTAAGAAATGACCCTTTTTTATATAATCACAGTCTCATTCCGAATAATTTCCTACATTGGTTTGTGCAGTGTTCATGTACTTGTGGTGTCCTTGGTTGAAAGTGCAACATCAATGCATCACATTTCACCAAGTGTCACATCAAATATCAAGCCAAATATCTTCTACACTGCTTAGTTGGGAAAATGCAAAATGGATCAACTTCAGCTTTTCTCATTTTCTCTGTTTACATTTAATGTGTATATTTTACTTGATATTTTACTGAATGTGTAATTCCAATTGCTTTTTCTATTCTTGGTATTTTTATGTATTTACCATACTGTCTATACTGTCTTACTTTGTACTTATTATTTATTCAGGCTTTAAAAACCTGGACCTGAGTACTAATTTCTTACCACTAACATGCAAATGTGAACTGGCATGACAATGAATCATCTTGAGGTTAAAGATGATTAAAGAACACTTTGTATGAATTCACAGGAAAAAATAGCAGCTAGATACTGAAAAGATCAAACCTTTTTAACCTAAGTACAGTCCTGTCAGTGCTTGGCCATTATGTTGACAGAGAACATAATTTTCTTGTGCTATTACATGTACTTAAAAAAAACCAACACATTTGCAGTTGTGAATAAAACAGTTTCTGGGACAGTGGGTTGGATACTTGGATGCATATCAAATTTGTTTACAATTGCATTTTTTTTTTCTGTACAATAATATTTTCTCAAATCCACCCCCCTCCCCATTGATGATCTTTGAGAGATAAGAGAGATGTCACACTGAAGTGGCACATCACTGTAGTGACTTTACAGTGAACCTGCTAGTTTTGCTGTTACTCGAATCTCCCCTCTGTAAGACAGATTGTCTCGCCTGGTGAGGGAACACAGTTGGGGAGCCCTGAGAAAATGCATTAACACCAAGGCCCTGTACTCCACAAAACAGAATGATGGATGGGCTGTGAGATAGCAGCCTGTAAATGAGCAGATAGACCCCTGGTAGATGGATAGAGAAAGAGCGTGAGACCAAAGTGAATAAAGATGGCGATGCGGAATATGTGGGTCACCCAGCCTGGAGTGAGCCGTCCCTCAGGCATGTACCCTGATACGAGACTTTGAAGAACTTTAAAGATGGATGTCGCAATGAAGGCAGCAGACTTGGCTCACACAGAATATTGAAGGATCTATTTCAGATAGTTCAGAGGGAATTACGATGGAAGCAGGGAGGTCCTGGCCAGACTCATCATTTCTTGAAAGAGTACTGGGCTAAGATTATTGGCCAGGTCTCCCTCACTCTTCACTGATCCAAAAGGCGAGAGCTGGTTTTGAGTGAAATCACTTGTAAAGCAGCTTTTAACACCAAGAATAGCCTGTCTTTCTCTGAAGAAAGTGTGTGTAAGGCCTCAGCTGACGTCTCAATGTCATAACATTTACACCTCTTTAACTGATTTGATCTGCCTCTCTCTTCTCTCACTTTAATGTGTGATGAAGAGAGAGTTATGCAAGAAGTCAGTCAATGCACCACTTCCAGGGATCATCTTCTTTGCAATCAACTCAGATGATTGCCAAAGTTCCCGGAGAAGTTTATGACAGTATGATGTATTATAGATTAAAACATGAAAGAATAATTGTGCTTTGGATCTCATTTCACTGTTTAACTATCCTTTTTATTGTCCTGAGAACAGCCAGAAAAATAACTGGCTTATCTGGATACAGAAGGCTTATAAAGGACTCAGCTTGACACTTTCTTCTTCTGAGACATTACAGAGTAAATAAATGAGACCAGGCAGTTTGGGCAAAAATAACCAAGAGTCTTAATTTTAGGCCAAAAGAAAAATGTTGTCAAGAGACAGTTTGGGAAACATCTTGTTTATGCTGCCTAAAATCTAAGCTTTTTTTTTTTTTTTTTGACCAGATATTTCCAGGAGTTTTGAAGCTTTTTGTAACCAGTTGCCATATTGAAAATGCTGACTCAGCGTGATGCTTGGATGACCTAATCAAAGGTAAGGGAGTAGGAATAGAAGAGAATATGATAGAATGTTTTTAGTTCACAGAAATCAAGTGCAGGTTTGCATGTTGGCCAAAAAAATCATCAACCTTGGACGCCTCTCGTGGCCACGCTCATTGAGATACAAAATTTCCTCGTCATGGTCAGGGTGTCCAGTATACACATATCTGATTTGAAGATGATCTGATTGAAAAAATTACAAACAAACAGTTTGTATGAGTTTGTTCAAGTACATACCCTTTAAATCTCCAAATCCAACTTTGGGCTTAAGTTTTCCAAATTTCCTGTTTGAAATTCACTATGGTCATAAAATCTTTTTTTTTTTTTTGGTTTGGGCTATGCATGATAGTTATGCACAAAAAAATTGTTCTGGTAGGTGAAAGTGACCAGAGAGGCTACAGTTTTTCAACCAATAGGGGGCGCTGTGTGGCACATATTTTTCTGGATCCGTACGTTTTTTGCCAGAAGGTGTGTTTGTGTTTATCTTAAGATGAAAGAATGATATTTGGGGTTGAAGAGGTGGAAAGATAACCTCACACGCCAGACAGCCAGTTTCATATATCCACCACAGATTTATTTCACTAGTCCATCTGGGTAAGGGGCGCTAGAGAGGGCTTTCAGAGGCGGGACTTAAAGAAATATAGCAGCTGGTCATTGGACAACCATCCTGCCCGACACGCAGATTTGTAACCTGACACCAGATAGAAAGTTCATATATTCTCTACAGAGATTTCACACGTCTGATTTTGCTGTTCTCCCGACCGGTGAATTGCAAAAACATTGTTTCTTGTCAGAAAGGCTTTAAGTTACGTTCTCTGTCCTTCTATTTATGAAGAAATTGAGTCTATTTCTGATAAAACTGCAGATATCGCTGCGTTCACAGAGAACGTTTCACATGCCGCCATTGTTTTCAAACATTCAGACGCTTCCCGTTGATGTCAGGTCTGCAGCTCTCGCCTCTCTTCTCTGATTGGGTGGACAACATCTCTGCCGGGTGAAATCAGTTGTAATTTGGTCTTAGCTAAATGGATCTGGAGAATTTCAGAAAATAAATCAGGCAGCTCCATCTGCTCTGCAAGGTTAGTGGAAAGAATCAGCACTAGAGTTTCAAGAGTTCTGATAAGACTAGAACTAAAACATTAGAAATTTAGGTGAAATTGATTTTTATTTTACTTTGTACGCTTGAACAAAAACAAATACAAGGATAGACAATGAACTATGAATACTGTGCAAAATTTTTGAATACTGAATGGCACGAAGGTGTGAGTCCAGTTTGGTTATGATATATAGTGAGGTCTTACTGCAGATTGCAGGAATGACCAGCAGTGGCACTTCCTTTATGCAGGGTGGGAGTCTTGGTGCTGCTATAAGAGCTTCTTAAGGGTCCACACAGCCTCATGCAGCAGATGATGCAAGCTTTGCAAGCATCCTCCTCTCCACCTACCTCCTCCAGGGAGACCAGGAGAGAACTGGTCCTCCTGACCAGTCTGTTGACTCTCTTTCTCTCCCTGCTCCTCAGCAGACCACAGCATAAAAAAGTGTAGAAGCCACTGTAATGTCTGTATTGTCAGAAAACTTCTGGAGGTGACAGCTCCCAGAGTTGTGACTGAAGTTTTGGGGGTTTACAGGGTAGAGCATTCATGAGCTACTTTCACAGTTAATAAATTTGTCAGAGCTGCTGGCCCTTGGTCATTTTCACAAAATCAAATATGACCCTCTCTACAGGAAGATTAGACACCCCTGATTTATACATATATAACACTTTCTATTATCTACAGAAGCCTCAGTTCTTTCCCTTAGGTGAGAGCATTGACTGATGTATGGCATAAATATGTCTCCAATAGACTAAATATCCCATTTTCACAACAAAGATCAAGTTTCGTGACTCAATCTTGCCAAAAACAAAAGTATGAAAAATATGCTGGAAGTGTAGCTCCTGTAAAGAAAGCTGCTTCTGGATTCAGGATGTTTCAACGTCCCCAGAGAAGAAGCAGCTTGTCACACAGCTGAGCAATAAAAGCCACACTCAGAATTCAGGACTTTTTCACTGAGACTGATGAGGTTTCATTGCTCCATGAGAAAATCCGAATGGAAAGTCATGCCTGTCTTCTTGCAGATGGTGAATGGTTTGCACCCACCCTTTTCCTGTAATAACGACTGTTGTCAACAGCGCCCAGCGTCAGTGAGGAGCAGAGGGCGGCTGTTGTGGAAGGGTTCATCTAGTTCTTAAAAAGGGTGAAATTTATGATTTCAAGACTGGTGCAATTACCAGAAACTTTCTTTTCCTTTTTCCTATTCCACATAAAATAAAATTATGCTGATAAAGTCATTAAAATTCAAGAAGCTGATCCTTTTTGAAGCACTAGCAATTATAACTACATTTGATTCCCATGTTGAAGAAAAAAGAATCCTCCCCTCAACTTAAGATCAAACTGGGATCCAGGGGTGCGGAAAACATCACATGTTAAAGTCCCATTTATTATAATCTCAAGGCAATCACAGAACATTAACTATGTGTCTAATTACAGCCCCTGAAAGTCTTTCTAAATGACCTTTTTCTCTGGGGTAAGAGCTAACCTGCAGCAAACCATCCCTATCGCAATCTCAATGCATTACACGGGCGTCCCGTGATAATACAACCATTAAAAAGGAGAGATTCATTAATCAAGGTGTTTGTGTTCACAGGGGAACCTCACAGGCTTTTCATAATTATGACTCCATATCAGTGAAGCATGGAAAAGAGGCCATGCATTTAGTGTTTCAGAGTTTGTGAAAATGGGATAAAACAAAAAGATCTGTTTTAAAGTTGGTATAACAGAAACACAACTTATAGTGTTGCGCTGGTGGGAAACTTTTAGGGAAGCAAAGCAAGACAAGACTTCTAATTTATCTGAACTTTTGTAGTCACAATGTGTTGCTTTCTAACCAGGGATTTCACATAACTACATCATCCAAATGTCATGAGCTAACAGGTCAGAGGTTCTCAGTGGTCATTTATGACATTTGTTGCTTTTTGAACACAAGGTCCGGGACTTTCAAGTTTCTCGTAAGACATTACCAGAAACTACAAGGTTCCTGTGGCCCATTTTTTCTATACTTCTACCATAGGCTGAAGACCAGATGAAATTAACCAGATCAGACCAGAGATGAAAGGAGAAAAAAAATAAAAGTAATTGCAACACACTGCCAGACCAGTAGAGGGCAGTAAGACAATGATGATGGTCTTTCAACAGGCCAGTACTCTTAAGTTTGTTTCCACCAAGCGGTACAGTTAATGTGTTCTTGGTACAGTTCACATTTTGTGGCGTTTTCTTTGACGATAGCTGGAATAGGTCCCCAATTTACCAACCTGTACTGTCTCACTTTTTCTCAAAAATGTTCAGTTTGTCTTTCAGTTCATATCAGAAAAGTTTCCGATTGGTCAACAAATTTGCCTCAGATGTTAAGTCCTACCTTACTGACAGTTTCAGCTGTCACTCCAGCCTTCATCAGAGCTGTCAGGACTTCCTGGTTGGCGCGTCTTTTAAGAACAGCTGACCGGGAATCCTGACGTGACGTGTCATTAAAAGCGTAACTGTCAGTAAGATAGGACTTAACATCTGAGTCAAATTTGTCTACCAAAAAGAAACTTTTCTGATCTGTCCCACTTTTTGGTGCCATTCTGTGGGTACCAAACATACTGATCAGATTCCAGAGGGTGGGGCTAGACACACTGCAGTCCGTTGATTGGTTGAAAGAATCATCACTTCCTGTGTGAGAGTGGTAATAAAGGAGAACACATAACCCAGCAATGTCCCAATCTCCAGTCGATTTACTGAGGAGAACTTTCTTTTTGTTAGGAAAATGGTATCATGATTTGTTAGTGGGGTACACTGTCATATTGTTACAAAGGCCAACCCCCACCACCACCACCACCAAGAGGGGCATGGTTGGCTGTGGAAACCCAAACAGGATCAGGCTTTATTGATCTTCCCCCTACCAAACTGTGCTGGAAATGGGGCTTATGCGCCGGTGTCTCGTTAGCCTATGTTAGCATAGATGTTTTTAGCCCGTGTTGGTCATGACAGATATTTATGACACTACAAATGGATTTTTTTGACACTTGAAAGGAGACGAGCAATAGCTGGAAAGCTGTTGCCTGTTCAAACTGTTTCTAGAGGCCTGAAACGGCTTTAACTGGAGAAACATTGCCATCTAAAGCATGAAGATGGTAGAGATGGGCACATGTTTCAGCTTGAAAACAAGCCTGTCGATCGAGAAGGGTGCATCCAGCTGAAAGTCGTTAAACAGCTTTAAACCATCATTTTATACCCATCTGATGAGAATATATTTACTTCTATTATTTATTTATTTATTTATTTCAGTGCACATGTAAAAAAGTAACATAAAAGACAAACTGAGCAAAGCAACAAACAGTTGCTACAAAGATGTGCAGGATGGGGCCAAAGAAACACTTTCAGGGCTTGTTGAGTGGCCCTCCTTGAGGCTGGAGCAAAAATACAATATATTAACATGCACATTCTTATACATATACATTCATTCATAAACATATATACACAAATATATCTATATAAACACATGCACCTCCAGTATACGCTGTTCAAACAGATACATTACAGTGAAAAGAAAGGAAAAAAAAAATCATCATAGTGTTAGCAAAGGAAAGATGAGGGAAAAACAGAATGTTATAAGAGAAGAATTAGGATGTTGTGCTGTTTACTTGGTCCAACAAAAACTGTATGGTTAGAATTTTGAATGACTTTGAATTGGTTCCGGTCCTGATATGAATTGGTAAATTATTCCAACAATGAGGACTTCCTCTGGATATCCACTGACACGCTCAGCTGAGGGTCTCCACTTTACAGGGTCACTCTTTAAACTGTAACACCGGGCGCTGACAGAGACACATACACACTACCAGGCTCATAGAAGATGATTTTTTTTAGGAGTTATAAAACCAAGTCAGTCCTGGACATCTGGTAAGTACTACTCCCCTGGTAGGACTCTTCTTGAGAATAAATCTAAACTCTTGCTCCTGTGGTCTTAAAGAAAATAGTTCCAGAGGAAAGTTCCTGTGGTTGAAAATCACCTATAAAAGATGAGAAGCTCATCATGGAGGTGGAAGACCATTGATTTTGTAATTACCGTAGGAAATCATCAATCTCATGACGCCATCTGTACGCCGGCGCCCCTCTGTGCTCTGTGCTCTGAAAAAGCAGCCGGTGGGTGTTAAAGGATGACAGAGCGAGGAGCCAAACCTCAGCCGAGCTGTCACGCAATGCAAACACAACCAGTGAAAGTGCGAGGTTACATAACTCCGCCACAAGTTCCCACGCTCTCTGTTGTTAATTCATGCACCTCTATTGTTCACTTATGCAACCCCCTCACCAAAATGCAGCATCAGACTATAAGTGTGCATTTAAAAAGGAGACATTCATTCATACATGTAAGCATTTGATGCCTTATGTTGCAGATATATATTGTTGTTTTAAAGAAAGTGATTTTCACTAAAACCTCCCAAACACCAATCCTCATTACTGCTCTTTCCCCTGACAACAGTGGTCTAAAGGTCATCTCCAATTATTTTATTTCTGTCTCCTTGTTACCATGATGTGCTGAGACTGGTGTGAAGCCAAAACACTGCTGGCTTTCCTTGGCACAATCCTGACTAATCACAGTTTGGCAGTGTCATTACCAGTGCTGTGCAAAGATATTTTGAAGAACAGGGGCAGAAAAAAAGGGGACAAAACAGCAGGTTTTGGCTCCCAAAAGAGCATTTTTACTTTATCTTTTGGCTCCTGAGAGTGTACTTTTGTGTTTTGGTACCCAAGAGGAGAACACTTAAGTATGTGTTTTGGCACCAGGGAGGGCAGTTTATCATGTTTTTACCAGCAAAAAGGGCAAATAAGTTTAGTTCACCAACCAAGAGGGCGCTTCAGCATTTTTTGGCTCTAAAGAAGGTAATTTGATGCAAGTTTGGCTTCCAAGAGTGCATCTTGGGACGTGTTTTGGCTCCCAAGAGGGCACTCTAGAGTACTTTGCCTCCTATAGGTGCACTTTAGCTTGTTTTTTGGTTCCAGTGAGGGCAGTTTATTATGTTTTAACCAGCCAAAGGGGCAGATCAGTGCAGTTCACCAACCAAGAGGGTGCTTCAGCATTTTTTTTTGGCTCCCAAGAAGGTATTTTGGTGCAAGTTTGGCTTCCAAGATGGTATTTTAGGGTGTGTTTTGGCTCCCAACAGGGCACCTTCAGATGCATTTTGTCTCCCAAGATGGCACTTATGCATGTTTTGGCTCCCAAGAGGGTACTTAAGAGTACTTAGGCTCTAAAAGGTGCATTTTGGCTGGTGTTTCAATTCTAAGAAGAGCAGTTTATCATGTTTTAACCAGCCAGAGGGGCAGATCAGTGCAGTTCACCAACCAAGTGGGCACTTCAGCATTTGTTTTGGCTCCCAAGAAGGTATTTTGGTGCAAGTTTGGCTTCCAAGAGGGTACTTTTGGGTGGGTTTTGGCTCCCAAGAGGGCACTCAAGAGGTACGTTGGCTGCCACAAGTGCACTTTGGCTTGTGTTTTGGTTTCAAGAAGGGCAGTTTATCACGTTTTAACCAGCCAAAGGGGCAGATCAGTGTAGTTCACCAACCAAGAGGGCACTTCAGCATTTGTTTTGGCTCCCAAGAAGGTATTTTGGTGCAGGTTTGGCACCCAGGAGTGCACCTCAGAGCGTGTTTTGGTTCCCAAGAGGGCAGTTTAGGTTGTGCTTTGGAGCCCAAGACGTCACTTATGCATATTTTGGCTCCTGAGGGTCTACTTTAGTGTGTGTTTTTGGTCTATTTGAGACTCTTTTCAATGACAGATGCCCAGTATGTCAAATCACCTATATACAAGACTTCACTTTGATGTTGTGATGCTTTGCTAATTATAAAATAGGAAACAATATTAAATAGAAGAATCACCTTATCTATAGAGCAACTGTTTTTAGTAGAATGGCAACCACAGTCAAAAAAACAGCCTTCTTTTTTCTGTTTTTCTTCCTGAAGAATTGATTATGAGACTAAAGGGTGCAAGACAACTAATATACTATTTGTATTGCAGTAAGTGTGGACAGCTGTTTGTTGTAATGAGGCTTTCTTATAGTCTGTATTTGGGTTCATCTTTGGGCGAAACAACACCAGGAAAATGAAACTTTTTTTTTCCCCCAAAGCATTCTTTTGGACTTAAGTTTTTTTCTGATTAGATGAGAGGAAATGTCACTGAGGAATATGTTTTCTCCTCCTACAGTGAATTTATTTTGAAAATACATGGTCATTGCCTCCAGTATTCCTTAAAATTGGATTAGTGGTCATTGTAAATTCTTCCTTTCAGCAATTTTTAAAAGCCAAAACTAAATCTTATAGGTCAGCATAATTTAATTTCCGCTGTCCTTGTGTCACCGGACAATATGTTTCTCAGAGTTTATATAGTTTGAAATGCAAAATTGTAAGATTATCTTTATTTTTTCTGTCACAGCCTTGAAAGACAGGCACCCTCAGATATCAGAGATCAGAGTGGAGCTGACCGCGTCGTTTCACAGCAGATCCCTGCAGAACTTTTGAACTCTATCCACTTCTCCCTGCTCCACCTTCTCTCTCAGCCTCTTTGCTTATAAGCTCCCTCCCCCGAGGCTGGTCTAAATGTCATGGATGGGACAGCAAGATGAGGTCTGTGTTTGGGTCACTGTCATCGCCTCGAGAAAGCGCTGCGATAACTTTGGCCCAGGAAATGAGAGTTGATAAAGGCTGCAGCCAGAGTCAGTCACCTTTCACTAGACGCTGAGTTTGAAGGCTGTCAAAATGTCAAAACATTTGTGACAGTGGACTGAGCTTATTAGGAGAGACAGGATAATGAGGAGCAGAGAAACACTTGTTCTTCCTTTTTTATTGCGTATCCTGTTAAACTCGCCGAGGGTTCAAATCTAATACAAGCCCAAATAGATGAAAGACTTGAAGTGCATTTTAGAAACAAGAACGCTTTATTTCCTCTGGCAGAACATTCGGTAAATGTCTCTTTAAGTTTTGCTCTCTGAACATCAAAAAAGATTGCACAAATGAGAAAATGCACCATTTCAGTTGGTCAATGTTATGGCCAGTGTCAGGGCGAACAGAAGAAAAGCAAAGCCTCCGGTCCAAACCTTGAAAAGTAAGCTGTTGTTGATAAAGAAGTATTGAAAAAGTGCTTGAGGAAGAACAAAACGGTGAAGTTCACGTAGAAGGTAACTTCTGAGAGTAACTGGTGAAATAAAATGAAATAACTGTTTTTCAAAAGCACAGATTTTTATCAAGTTACATTAGTCTGTATTGAAAAAACAACTGCAAGGTCACACCCGGCTCGTTAACTCCAGCTGCTCCGTGTTGAAATGTGTTTTCTGCAAATATCAGGAGTTCAGTCACGAACTGCAGTTTCTCAAAAATGTAGCAACAGAGAATGAGAATTTAGTGATTAAAGTTCATGGCCAAAAAAGAAAATACTGAGAAAGGTAAGAAAGGCTGCATTCACGCTGCAGTTAAAAGTGACCTGAATCTGATCTTTTGGCTCAAATGTGACACGTCGGGACAGAGATGACTGTTAAGGAGCGCTAAGTGTCCCATTTATTAACATTGGAGAAACAAAAAAAATCTTTCAACCAATCAATCAGACTTTCGAACGGTGCACAAATAATACAACACGTTGTTCCCAGCGCAGGTCCTGCTGTCATAGTATTAGTGCAGTATAACAAAAACAAAGCTTACAGCGCTTGATGAGGCAATAGCGTTAAATAGATAAATGTAATTTGTTTTCAGAAGTGCTTGCCTGTAACACGGCAGTAAAGGTGCAGTAACGCTGCCGTTTACTGTATCAAAATCACCAGCCTACTATACCAGAAAAGTCAGTCATTAATCCTCGTGTCATCATCTTCCTCCTGCGTACTAAAACCACCGAAGTCCTCTACGTTAGTGTCGGAAATGAACTTATTGCATTGACTCAGTTCTTCACGCTGCCGTCTCCAAAGTCTCACCATTGATTCATCTGCCTCGAGCTTGAGCTTGCTTTATAGTGCGCCCCTGGTGGTCGTTAGCTGTAAAAGTCCATACGATTGAGCTTCACTGTTGCAGAAGTTGCAGGGTCCAAAGCAAATGAAAAAAGGTAGGGGCTTATGGTCCAGAAGTTACGGTACTTGAGGGGTGATAATCAGTGATGGAGGATATTGATTTGGTTTTGTTGAAACTTCATCACTCATCGCTGTTTACACTCATGTGCACAAGTATGTCCTTATGGAAATAATGGAAATGTCATGCTTCTGAAAATAAAAGCAACACTGTTGTAATTATTATTATTATTATTATTATTATTATTATTATTATTATTATTATTATCATCATTATTTTTCATTTATATTCGAACCTTGGACCTCCGTGGGCCTGACAGGAATGCCCAAAGGGCTGGATGTGGCCCCCGGGCCTCAGTTTGGTCTAAATTATGCGTTGTAGGAATAAATTAAAGAGGAGGAAATCTGCCAATGTCAGAAATAGTTTTTGAGCATATGTTTTGAAGTGTGAATTGCACAAGAATTTAAACCTGAGAGAACTCATCTGCACTTGCTCCAAAAAGCCAGAAATAAAATCTATAACAAGACAAAAAGTCCATATCCTCGCTATGAGCAAGCGACAATTGCACTCATCATTCTTTCCCCACACACAAACACACCGGTGACTCTGCTTTTCTCTGCGCTCTGACAAGAGTTCAACTGAAATAAACCCTTATCTCATTTGACCATGATAAAAACTGGATGATTTCACTGTTTACAATGTCAAAGAAATCAAACTCTGTCCTCAAAGCTCAAAGTAAGCTGCTGACTGTGCGCTCAAGTGTGCTTTTTAGATTGAATGCCACTCATGCATGGCTGTTGCAACAGGTGTGTGATGGCCTTGTGGCTCTGAAGGGCCTCAGGTGGCTGTTTCCTTCTTCAACTCAACCTTCTATGACTTAACCCTCTTCAAAAGCAAATTTCCTCTCAGTGCGGGAAGAATAAAGGTCACGAAGAAGGGAAAAAGTCAATCTATTTATATTTTCTTGGCTTACAGTCAAAAGTAAGAAAGTAAATAAAACTTTTTGGCTTGCATCATTGTTTTAGGACAGGTTGTTTCTGATGATTGGTTGCTTTCTTTATTGTGTGTAACTGTTGCTTCCAACCATCCAAACACAAAACACTTACACCTGTTTATCCTCACCTCTGTGTCATTGTTATGTAAAGCACTTACAGCAATTTAATGCAACAGTTTAACCCAGAAATGACAGCTTCAGATTCGTCCTGATTATACTCTGACTCGTAATCGGGAGAACGGCGTCTCTCTCGCTCCGAATCGGCGCTCTGTTTCTGCAAACTGTATCTGGAGCCGAGCGGGTATGATCTCCTGGGAAATGTGCGAAATGCTTTGCAGCGCAGCTTTCTGGCAGAGAGCCCCCGAGGTACACTTGGCCCAATCTTTGCTTTATATTCTCAGAACTGACTGAATGGAAGATGTGAAGCGACCAGAGAGGACACTGACGAGGTGAAGACAGTAACTCAGCGAGAGGCAGAGACAAGAGAATAGCTCACAGAGGTTTAGGTTATACAGAGAGCTGATGCCAAACTGTAGGGTGTTTATGGCATTGTGTCACTCTAAATGGAGGCGTGTTTATCAATTCTGCTGCTGAATTAAACCATAGTTGGTGAAGTTGTATAAGGTGACTGCTTTTCAGTCTTGGGTCAATCCAAAGATTTCAGAACCACATCTCAGAATTCATCAGCTTGTGTTTGGAGATGCAACAGTGTGGAGCAACTGACAGCAATTACACTACAGTTAACAATTTGGTATTCACTAATACACTTTAACTGTTGCTGATTTAAGTGTCAAATTAGAGATTATGGGCAGAAGTGATTCAAGAGGTCCTCTGCAAAAACCCAAATAAAAATTAAAAATGTGAAAAGAAACAATTCTAATAAGGTACATGTTCTCCTACTTACTCATGTCATTTATCAGTTCATTAAATCAGAGGAGGTTTGATTTAACACACTTCCAATACAGTGGATTGAATATGTGCTGAATCCTGTATCATAACACTAAGTTTACATTTGCAACCAAAGACAGGACATAAATAACTCAAGGGACAGTGAGAACTATCCATTTGAAGTGGATTGAAGTGGGAGACGAACATTCACTCAACGCTGATTTTTCTATATTTACCTCTAGTTTTAAAGCCAGTCCAAGCAGCAGTGTTCCCCTATTTCCTCCATAAACTTTAATTTTTCTCAAATGGCATCCTAATCACTTTTCAGTTAGTCTTTTAAAGTCATTGGAGAAGAGTTTTCCTGCTGCTTGTGATGGGTAGGAGAGCATAAGAAAGTTAAACAGGAGTGAAAAAGACTAAAACATGGACTAAAAGTGAAAACAATAACTGAAAACAATAACTGAAAGCTAAAACGTGGACTAAAGGCTGAAACGCAAGCTAAAGGCTAAGACATGGGTTAGGCCATTTAATGCACATGCAGCAGTTATTCTGCTGTCAGTATCAATAAATGAAGAGTGATGTTATGTTTGCTCTGCTTGACAGATGAGCACTACCAAGACATACTGAGTATTAACTAAGTAACAAGTTACCAATATGCTAAACGTAGCCGGCTACTAAACTACGATACAAACTCACAAAGTTTGCTTGTTGTCACGTTTCAAACAACAGCGCTACGTAACTTTTGATAATTACATTACCTTGTCGCATTGTATTCGGTAAAAAGTTGTCTTGAATAAAGAAAAGTAGTTTTAAAAGTACGGTCTGATCTCCAATCACTTTTTTTTAATATCAAATCTCTGTCCTCCAGCCAGAAGGGGGCATTGCAGTGAAGGCTATGTTCATTGCAAAAAGTCCTCTGCCCTCTTAGGATAAAAAATAAATATATTTGATAAACTTAAACACATTAATCAGCTAATTTCAGCACTCACGTAGTAAAGGCTAATCAAGGTCATGTTGCAGAGAAGTTTTCTGTTAATTTTAAGGAATTTAATCCCATTTAATATTTTTTTTTAATATATTTGTGAAATTTCAACTCAAACTAAAGTTACAACAAAAAAGAAGCTTATTGCTGCTCTGGCATTTGAAAATATTGTATCGTATTTGTATTATAGTTATTATTTTAATTTAAGACAACTTGTTTTATGAAATTTTGATGAAATTACAATAAATTGACTTCACATTGAGTTGCACATTAAATGATAATTTCTCAGTTTAAACTCATACAACTTATTATAGAACAAAAAGAAAAAACGGCTTTTCACTCCAGCAAGACGCCGCTGTGAAACCATGGCAACACACAACTCCTGTTTCCGCCGGACAGAAGGGAAGTTTGCTGCTGTAATTAAACCCAACATCTTGATGAAGGGGACTTCATTCAGCTGCAAGTTCACTCCGTCATGGAGGGGAAGGGTGTTGGGCTTGGTTTGTTCCTTATTCCCAGGTAGATAGTTCCATTTTACTTTTAATAAGAGGGATTTTCATTGAGAAAAGTTTTCACAGAAACATCAAGACTGTCATATTCGTCCCTGTATCTGAGGTTACTCTGCAAACTTGGCACACTTTTAGCCACTGTTGGGATTTTGAGTTTTTCTGCCATAAGGAGCCCCCTACTGGCCAGGAGCCCCAAATGGCACACCTGCCAGTGCCAGCAGGTTTTTTCTTAATGTAAACTTTGTTAATGGGGAATATCAAGGGCTTTACCCCTTTTCAGTTCTGTACCTTTGTTCATTTATCACTGCATTCATGTGCTCATGCGAACATATAAAAGCATAAAAGGAAGGACATGACCCTCAGAGCATGTTGGAGCATGTTAAATCCCACTTCAATCAATTATTTTGCTCGTGAACTGGACCGTGTTCATTTAAAGGCAAAGAAGAAGCTTTGTGGGTTTAAATGGAGACGTACAAAGTCACAAGAGCTCCAGGCTTTGACCTTTAAGGAGTCTTAGAATGAGGAGCCATAATTTCCCCGCCTCGCACAGCAGCCGTCTAGAATGCCAGCCAGTGACTGCAAGGAGACAGATAGCTGCCGGTTTCCACCAGAGATGAGGAGAAAAACGGCAGGAGAGGAGAAGCTCAGTCCAATCTGCCATGCCCTTAAGACTCGGCTGGTCCCTGCTGATGAATTTAGCCATTATCAAAGGTGAGGGGTCTGCTGAGAGAGGTCTTAAATGAGGGACTGGGAGGAGAGATTGGAGGTTGGGTCGGCCAATATTCGGAGACAAATAGCTTGAGGGAAATCAGAATCTGGCAGAGCAGCCACGCCCTGATAATCTTATTCCAATAATTGGATTTCCTGAAGAGTTCTTAGTGATGTTTGGGGCTGGTAAAACAAGACAAGAGAAGACAAAAATCTGTAAGCCTCCATCTGTAATCTGTGCATACTCATTATCATCACTGAAGAAGATGTCACTTTTGACATTTTAAGCTTCTGCTGGGAAGAGATTTTTCTTTTTTCTTTAATCACTATCTCATTAGGAGTGTCTTTCATTAAACGCTCCATCTTTACACAAAGTGGTAAGTAATCATAATATACCACAGTCCATTCACATACAACCTCAGACTGACTGACACTGTTAATTCCCAGCCTGTTAAACATAAAAGAGTAGAGACTATTTTATTCTACCAGTCTTTATTTCAAACTAAAGTACTGTATCTACTCAGAGAGGTAGAATGTGTTTACCTGTAAAACTTCTTGTTGTGTATTTTATTTTGAAAGTCACAGAATCTCCAAATGATGTTTCAGTGCTCAACTTCCTGTCCATTACACACCAGAAGGAGAGGTCACGGGAGCAAAAAGTGCTCTGAAGTTTTCATTTTCTTGTTTTTCTTCCTGTTTGTTGTGGTTCAGGTTTATTCTTATGTCTTACTGGAGTTGTTCTTTATCGATCAATGTCTTTTGTTCTATTTTTTCCTCTGCAAGCCAGGAGTTCGTCACCTTGAACTTAAACAGTCTTCTGTGTTGATTTTAATCATCGTTCCTTTCCTATTTTTCTTTTAACTGATGTGAACGGAAGTATATTACTTAAAAAGAGAACTAACTTACACCCTGAAAGCATCTCAATAGGTTATAGATGGAAGCCCATTTCCACCGGTAAAATTTAAAAATAAAAAAGTCACAATCATGAGGTACAGAGTCAAAATTATGAGATTGTATTTTCTGCATCCTCTCACTCGCCAGTCTTCCTTAAAATCCTTTCAAGGGTGTGTTTGCTCAGCACTTTCCCATGTGGTACTGCTACCGAATATAATATTCTATTTAGAGAAAGTGTCAATGTATTCATATTCCATTTCTCTATGCTATTAAACAGCAGCTAGAGCTCACTCCAAAGCAAAGATGCTGCTTTGTAAGGTTTCTCTTTCTACTGTCTCAGGATTATGACTTATTTGTTAATTTTGACGTATCATCTCATAATTATGATTTTTTTCCACACAAATTAAACTTTTTTATCTCATACTTTTGACTTTTTTTACATAATTTCAGCTTTTTATCTCATACATAACAAACTCATATTTCTCCACTTTCCCCTCCATCATAATCACGACTTTAACATTGCATGATTTTGACTTTTACTTTTTCCTAAATCATAATTTTAACTTTTTATCCCATAAGTATAACTTTTGATTCCATAGTTTCAACTTTTTTCCAATACTTTTGACATTTATTTTCAACTTTCAACTCACAATATCGACCTTTTAACTCATAATTATGACTTTATTGACTTTAATTTAGACTCTTTACTTTAAAATCATTGCGAAATATGGGCAAGAAAATCTTTGATCTCATAGTTTTAACTTTTTCCCCATAATTTTGACATTTATCTTCAACTTTCAACTCACAATTTCAACATTTTATCTCATAATTATTACTTTTTATCTCACAATTTTGGCTTAAGTCACATGTTTAACTTTTTATTTCACAATTTCAGCTTTTTGAGTTCATAATTTGGACTTCTCATGTCTTCATTTAGACTCTTTACCTCAAAATCATAACCCAATATGTGCAAAAACATCTCAAAGCCAAGTTATCATTGTTAGTGTTTTACAGGCAGAAATAGGCTTACATAATTAACACATTGGAATTTAAAGATTGTGATGTTGTTTGTTAATTAAAGAACGTTCTTTGAATGTCCAAGCAAAGCAAAATCCCAAAATAACATTAGGGAGTGTAAGAAGCTGGAGTCAGGAAACAACGGGAACAGAAGAAATGATGTTAGAGAGACTGAATGATTTGACCAAACAATGAGGGAAACACAAACACTAAACTAGACTGAAGCTGATAAACAAGGTAAAACTAACAAGGATAATCAAAGTGGAAGGTAACATACAAAACAAGACATGACTCAAGGAAAATAACTTAGGGAAGACATTTCGATAACTTGTAACTAATACAGCCGGCATAGAAACGACATCACAACAAAAGAGCACATGGAAAACTAAGATTAGTGTGATAAATGTTAAATAGGAGAACATTTGTGAAGCACAAGGAATGAATTGAATGAAATAAAACTAGAGTTTGGGACCCAACAAAACCGTCAAACTAGCATAATGTGGAAGATTTGAGAATTTGCTTTGGTGCCCCCTAGTGGTGGCATAAGGACACTGCAGAAAGAAAGAACAAAGGGTCACTTGGTTGAAAACAACATTGGATATACCACTTTTCACTACTTTCAACTTTTATGAATACGTCCAAAAAACTAATCTCACGATTTCAGCTGAAATAATGGACCATTAATGATTTTACAGAAAATAAATCTGTATTTTTTTCCACCCACATGTGGACTCACACACACACACACACACACACACTCATCCATACATGCACACTAACACAAACATCAACAGCCCACCCACACAGAGAGATCTGAGTAAATCACTCCCACACCTACACAGGTGATGGCACAGCTCTACTCACTTAATCCTACCAAAGATACAGGCTGCTAATCAGTGTGTGTGTTTCATCAAATCAGCACTTTATTTTGTCCCTAGTGGGTGGCTGCTCCGCCTGCACCGTCGTAATTCACCGCAGCAGGACGCAGGCGTCGTCCTCTTCGCTGCTGCAGGTTGCTCCATAAAGATTTGTAGGAGGTTGTTGGGTCGGGGAGGTGATCTATGGTCTAGACCTCAGCACTCCGTTTTAGGAAACTTCTCTAATGTACCTTTCCACCTCGTCCTCCTCCTGTTGTTGTTGTTGAATAATTCACCTCGGTGAGGGAGCAGAGATCGAGCGAGGGCAATAGGGGGAGAGAGAGCGTGATTCACGGGTCATGGCAGGGCCTGTCTTTCCTGTCATATTTCATAGTGCTTAGGGTGAACTCGACACAGCCAAACACGCACAGGCCAGATAGTGAGTTACAGGTTCACATAGGGTTTTTGTTCCAACGTAGCAACTCCTCAGGTGGTTCTCAGTTATTCTCTATAAACACAGTCCTCATGAATAAAAGAACCGCCCTAAGATTAAACACAATTCTGAGTCAAAACTCTGTTTTTATGTCTCAGCTAAATCATTCTGTTGATTTAAATATCTTACACTGCAAATAATCTCTCATTTGCCAAGATTTAAAATCTTACCTTAAGACATGCTTAATAAAATATCTTGTTTTAATGTTTTTTTAAGTTATTTTTAGCATTTAAAACTATGTTAGATCTCAAAAAAAGCATGGACGTTTCAAGTTTGTCTTAATTAGTCTGAGAATCCTAAAATGAGTGGATAACTGTTAAAACAAGTTACTTTGGTTTTCTCACATGTAATTTCATAACATTAAAACTTGTTTCAAGATTTAGCTCTACCTCAAGAGGCTTGATTTAAGAATAACACAAAAAAATCTTCTTTTTAAGACACAGTTTATTTAGCAAACAGCGAAGAATTTTACAAACCCATGCTCAAAAATCAAGAATTATCTTAATTGTACTTCTCTAATTCTAAGTAGTTTTGACTTTGAAAAGTAATATTTTTCATTCCATTTGCTAAAATTAAGAATATAAGAAGAATGAAATTAGATTCTATTGCTCATATCCAGTATATTTCACGTAAAATTCTTCTTTATAAAGTTTGTTTTCAAGCATTTTAATCTAACAATGAGCATTTTTTTTCTTGTTTTAAAATCTCAGAATACTTATCAACGAATACTTATTCATGAAATTACAAAAAAGAAAAGAAAAGAAGTCAAACAAAAATAATTCATATTTACATTAAGTTCACACTGTTTTATGTTGAATGCTCAGTTTCAAATATTTGAAAAAAAGATAAATGGAAGTTTTTTTCATGCCTAAAAACACTCAAGAGAAAAATCTCAACACTGACTTTCATAATTCATGCGTCAGAGGGTTAAATGTAACAGTAACATGATGAAAACAAACAGTACAAAAAAAAGAGAAAAAGTTATTTAACGCTTACAAAAAGCACCTTGAGATGCTCAGTGATGGGAAGTTCAACTCTTTTCAGTGAGGTGATTCTTTTTGCACAGCTCCCAAAGAAGAGCTGGCTCTTTTGGCTCCCAAACGGCTCCTTAGTTGGTATTAATTGTAACCTTGCAAATGCAAAATGCCAATTTAAAGAAGCTCCAAAACACACTTTACCTTTATGTGGTATTCACTCTAAAATATAATGTAATATGGGTATGTCTTCCTATCTGTTTTTATAAAACACTTCAGTATCTCTAGGAGGGGAATAAAAATAGTCACATGCACCCGTCATGGTGTTCTGAAACTTAAAGCTGTCAATCGGAAGTAACGTGATCATTCGCCCACGTCTGATGTTGAGTCACTGGAGTGAACCAGCAGTCTGAGCCACATGCGTATAGAGACATTGATGCACGGAGATAATTTATTCAGCACGAGGAACAGCTAACTAATCCTGCTGCTGACATTTATGGCATGCTGTTACCCAAACACAGACATCTCAAAGGATGTGCTAAACTGCCTCC